>JAHBCN010004401.1:0-64168 GCA_019359885.1 Listronotus oregonensis
AAAGTTCGAAATTTAAAAAAATTCATTGTAATATGGGGAACATTCCTTTTTAGCCCGGTATTTTTTTTGAGCCGATACAGATGCGATTTAAATTTTGCAGTTACATAAAGAAAGGTACCCCCAAAATCCTAAAATTCTGTCTTCAAGGATATATATTTTGGGTCTTGACAAAGTTGAAATTGTGAAAAAATTCATTGAATATCCGGAAAAACATTCCAAATTTTAGCCCGGTATTTTTTTTGGGATAAGATCGATTTTGAAATTTTGCAGTTACAAAAAAAAGGTACTCCCAAACTCCAAAAATTTTTCCCTTACAAGGATATATATTTTGGGTCTTGACAAAGTTCAAATTTGAAAAATTCATTGTAATTTTCGGAAAACCTTTTTTGCCGGTTTTTTTTGAGGATAAGATCGATTTGAAATTTTGCAGTTACATAAAAAAAAGGTACTCCCAAACATCCTAAAATTCTTTTTGAAGGATATAGTTTGGTCTTGAAAAGTTCGAAATTTAAAAAAATTCATTGAAATTCCCGGGACATACCCAAATTTAGACGGTATATTTTTGGCCGATACAGATGCAGTTTAAAATTTTGCAGTTACATAAAGAAAGGTACACCCATAACATCCAAAATTCTGTCTTGCAAGGATAAAAGTTTGGTCTTGACAAAGTTCGAAATTGTAAAAAATTCATTGTAATATCCGGAACATATCCAATTTAGACGGTATATTTTTTGGCCGATACAGATCAATTTAAATTTGCAGTTACATAAAGAAAGGAACCCCATAACATCCTAAAATTTGTCTGAAAGGATATAAGTTTGGTTTTGACAAAGTTCGAAATTGTAAAAAAATTCATTGTAAATCGGAACAATCCTAATTTAGACCGGTATTTTTTTTGAGCCGATACAGATCAGTTTAAAATTTTGCAGTTACAAAAAAAAGGTACTCCCAAACATCCTAAAATTCGTCTTCAAGGATATATAGTTTGGTCTTAAAAAAAGTTAAAATTGTGAAAAAATTCAGTAATACCCGGAACATACCCTAATTTAGACCGGTATTTTTTTTGAGCCGATACAGATGCGAGTTTGAAATTTTGCAGTTACATAAAAAAGGACTTCCCAAACCCCTAAAATTCGTCTTACAAGGATATAAGTTTGGTCTTGAAAAAGTCGAAATTGTGAAAAAATTCATTGTAATACCCGGGACATACCCTAATTTAGACCGGTATTTTTTTTGAGCCGATACAGATGCGAGTTTGAAATTTTGCAGTTCATAAAAAAAGGTCTTCCCATAGCGCCAAAAAATTCTGTTTTGCAAAAAAGGGTCGAAAAAGTTCAAAATTTGGGAAAAATTCATTGTAATACCCAAAATTTCCCTAATTTGGGACCGGATTTTTTTTAGCCGATAAGATAGATTTAAAATTTTGCAGTTAATAAAAAAAGGGTCACCCCCAAAATATTTCGCTTAAAAGTATATAGTTTGGTTTGACAAAGTTCGATATTGTGAAAAAATTCATTGTAATATCCGGAACATATCAATTTAGACCGGTATATTTTTTGAGCCGATACAGATACAACTTTGAAACTTTGCAGTTACATAAAGAAAGGTACATCCACAACATCCTAAAATTCTGCTCCAAAATAAATATTTGGTCTAAAAGTTCGAAATTGGGTTGAAAAAATTCACCTATAAATATAAGGAACATTATCCTAATTTAAAACGGTAAAATTTTATTGAGCCGAATAATTTCTTTTGAAATTTTGCAGATAAAACAAATTGTTTAAAACAAAAAAAAAAATGAAAAATTACATGAATAAAACCTTTTTTTCCCCTTTTGGTACAGAAATTTTTGGTTAAAATCAAATTATTCTTTATTTTTCGTCTTATTAAAAATATTTATATAACTTTTTATCTAGAAAGTTACTACAACTGACCACAACTAACCACAATAGGCAAAAAATCCACTAAAATTATTATTTTATATTCAAATCTATTTCGTGGGAAAAAAAACAATAAGATATAGACTTTAGGTTAGCCCAAATCAATTATTTTTTAAAAAAGTTTCACTTTTTGAAGAGAGTTAGTTTTAAATATCCTTCATAATACAAAAATTATTAAACAATTTTAAAATCTTATAAATTAGTTAGGTATACTTTATAAAATTTACCGTAGTATCTCTAACAAATTACGAAATAAGATCAGAAAGGCAAAATTAACTTTTTTTAATAAAGGTTAAGTTTTCTTGACCAAATCGAAAATTGTAAAATTTTTTTCTAAAATTTAGTTAATTAAAGGATAGAAGTTTAAAAGTTTTCAAGGAAATAGTTTAGTTTTCCGCATACTAATTTTTAAGGTTTTAACCCAAAATGCTTTGTTTATACATAAAAAAACTTCAAAAAATTAAAATACTTATTTACAAGGATTAAAGTTTGGTCCTTACAAATTATTTGTGTTTTAATTACTTTAATATCAAAAATTTTCCAATTTAGAGAAGTATATTTTTTAACAGCAATTGATTTTGAGTTACAAAAAAAATAATAAATATCGTTTAAAATTCTGACTTCAAAATATTTTTCTTAAAAGTTTTAAAATTTAATGAGATTATTGTAAATCAATTCTAAAACCTAATTTTTATTTAATAAAGGGTACTAATTTAATTTTTTACAAAAAAAGGATCCCAAAAACCTAAAATTCCTTACAAGGATATCTGTTTGGCTTGACAAAGTTCGAAATTTAAAAAAATTTATTGTAATATCCGGGAAAATATCCTAATTTAGACCGGTATATTTTTTGAGCCGATACAGATGCGATTTAAAAAAATTTCAGTTACATAAAGAAAGGTACCCCCACAACATCCTAAAATTCTGTCTTACAAGGATAAAAGTTTGGTCTTGAAAAGTTCAAAAATTTTGAAAAAATTTAAAAAAAAATTAAATCCGGGGCATTTCCTAATTAAGACAGGTATTTTTTAGCCGATACAGATGCGACTTTGAAATTTTGCAGTTACAAAAAAAGGTATTTTCCCTAACGTCCAAAATTCTTTTTAAAGGATATATAGTTTGATCTTGACAAAGTTCAAATTTAAAAAAAATTTATTGTAATACCGGAAAACTTCCCAATTTGCCGGTTTTTTTTGAGGATGGGGGATACGACTTTAAATTTTTTCAGTTACAAAAAAGGTACGTCCCACAAATCCTAAAATTCTGTCTTCAAGGATAAAGTTTGGTCTTGAAAAGTTCGAAATTTAAAAAAATTTATTTTTTCCCCAACATACCTTATTTAGACCGGATTTTTTGGCCGATAAGATGCGGTTTAAATTTTGGAATAAAGAAAGGTACATCCCATAACATCCAAAATTCTGTCTTGCAGGATATATAGTTTGGTCTTGACAAAGTTCGAAATTGTGAAAAATTCATTGTAATATCCGGGGCATATCCTAATTTAGACAGGTATTTTTTTTAAAGGGTACAAATGCGGTTTAAAATTTTGCAGTTACATAAAGAAAGGTACATCCCATAACATCCTAAAATTCTGTTTTACAAGGATATATAGTTTGGTCTTGACAAAGTTCGAAATTGTGAAAAAATTCATTGTAATATCCGGAACATATCCTAATTTAGACAGGTATATTTTTTGAGCCGATACAGATGCGAGTTTAAAATTTTGCAGTTACATAAAGAAAGGTACATCCCATAACATCCTAAAATTCTGTCTTGCAAGGATATATAGTTTGGTCTTGACAAAGTTCGAAATTGTGAAAAAATTCATTGTAATATCCGGAACATATCCTAATTTAGACCGGTATATTTTTTGAGCCGATACAGATACAACTTTGAAACTTTGCAGTTACATAAAGAAAGGTACATCCCATAACATCCTAAAATTCTGTCTTGCAAGGATATATAGTTTGGTCTTGACAAAGTTCGAAATTGTGAAAAAATTCATTGTAATATCCGGAACATATCCTAATTTAGACCGGTATATTTTTTGAGCCGATAAGATCGATTTGAAATTTTGCAGTTACATAAAGAAAGGTACGTCCCACAACATCCTAAAATTCTGTCTTACAAGGATATATAGTTTGGTCTTGACAAAGTTCGAAATTGTGAAAAAATTCATTGTAATATCCGGAACATATCCTAATTTAGACCGGTATATTTTTTGAGCCGATACAGATGCGAGTTTGAAATTTTGCAGTTACATAAAGAAAGGTACATCCCATAACATCCTAAAATTCTGTCTTGCAAGGATATATAGTTTGGTCTTGACAAAGTTCGAAATTGTGAAAAAATTCATTGTAATATCCGGGACATATCCTAATTTAGACCGGTATATTTTTGAGCCGATACAGATACGATTTGAAATTTTGCAGTTACATAAAGAAAGGTACTCCCAACATCCTAAAATTCTGTCTTACAAGGATATATAGTTTGGTCTTGACAAAGTTCGAAATTGTGAAAAAATTCATTGTAATATCCGGAAAACATATCCTAATTTAGACCGGTATATTTTTTGAGCCGATACAGATGCGACTTTGAAATTTTGCAGTTACATAAAGAAAGGTACATCCCACAACATCTAAAATTCTGTCTTACAAGGATATATAGTTTGGTCTTGACAAAGTTCGAAATTGTGAAAAATTCATTGTAATATCCGGAACATATCCTAATTTAGACCGGTATATTTTTTGAGCCGATACAGATACAACTTTGAAATTTGACAGTTACATAAAGAAAGGTACTCCCACAACATCCTAAAATTCTGTCTTACAAGGATATATAGTTTGGTCTTGACAAAGTTCGAAATTGTGAAAAAATTCATTGTAATATCCGGAACATATCCTTAATTTAGACCGGTATATTTTTGAGCCGATACAGATGCGATTTGAAATTTTGCAGTTACATAAAGAAAGGTACATTCCCAAACATCCTAAAATTCTGTCTTGCAAGGATATATAGTTTGGTCTTGACAAAGTTCGAAATTGTGAAAAAATTCATTGTAATATCCGGGACATATCCTAATTTAGACAGGTATATTTTTTGAGCCGATACAGATGCGAGTTTAAAATTTTGCAGTTACATAAAGAAAGGTACATCCCATAACATCCTAAAATTCTGTCTTGCAAGGATATATAGTTTGGTCTTGACAAAGTTCGAAATTGTGAAAAAATTCATTGTAATATCCGGAACATATCCTAATTTAGACCGGTATATTTTTTGAGCCGATACAGATACAACTTTGAAACTTTGCAGTTACATAAAGAAAGGTACATCCCATAACATCCTAAAATTCTGTCATGCAAGGATATATAGTTTGGTCTTGACAAAGTTCGAAATTGTGAAAAAATTCATTGTAATATCCGGAACATATCCTAATTTAGACCGGTATATTTTTTGAGCCGATACAGATGCGAGTTTGAAATTTTGCAGTTACATAAAGAAAGGTACGTCCCACAACATCCTAAAATTCGTCTTACAAGGATATATAGTTTGGTCTTGACAAAGTTCGAAATTGTGAAAAAATTCATTGTAATATCCGGAACATATCCTAATTTAGACCGGTATATTTTTTGAGCCGATACAGATGCGAGTTTGAAATTTTGCAGTTACATAAAGAAAGGCACTTCCCATAACGTCCTAAAATTCTGTCTTACAAGGATATACAGTTTGGTCTTGACAAAGCTCGAAATTGTGAAAAAATTCATTGTAATATCCGGGACATATCCTAATTTAGACCGGTATATTTTTTGAGCCGATACAGATGCGAGTTTGAAATTTTGCAGTTACATAAAGAAAGGTACTTCCCATAGCGTCCTAAAATTCTGTCTTGCAAGGATATATAGTTTGGTCTTGACAAAGTTCGAAATTGTGAAAGAATTCATTGTAATATCCGGAAAACATATCCTAATTTAGACCGGTATATTTTTTGAGCCGATAGAGATACGACTTTGAAATTTTGCAGTTACATAAAGAAAGGTACATCCCACAACATCATAAAATTCTGTCTTACAAGGATATATAGTTTGGTCTTGACAAAGTTCGATATTGTGAAAAAATTCATTGTAATATCCGGAACATATCCTAATTTAGACCGGTATATTTTTTGAGCCGATACAGATACAACTTTGAAACTTTGCAGTTACATAAAGAAAGGTACATCCCACAACATCCTAAAATTCTGTCTTACAAGGATATATAGTTTGGTCTTGACAAAGTTCGAAATTGTGAAAAAATTCACTGTAATATCCGGAACATATCCTAATTTAAACCGGTATATTTATTGAGCCGATACAGATACAACTTTGAAACTTTGCAGTTAAAACAAATTGTTTAAACAAAAAAAAAATTGCA
The DNA here is from genome assembly GCA_019359885.1 of Listronotus oregonensis. Classification (NCBI taxonomy): domain Eukaryota; kingdom Metazoa; phylum Arthropoda; class Insecta; order Coleoptera; family Curculionidae; genus Listronotus; species Listronotus oregonensis. Next base: position 6,351 of record JAHBCN010004401.1, read on the forward strand.
AAAATTACATGAATAAAACCTTTTTTTTCCCCTTTTGTACAGAAATTTTTGGTTAAAATCAAATTATTCTTTATTTTTCGTCTTATTAAAAATATTTATATACCTTTTTATCTAGAGAAGTTACTACAACTGACCACAACTAACCACAATAGGCAAATAATCCACTAAAATTATTATTTTATATTCAAATCTATTTCGTGGGAACAAAAAACAATAAGATATAGACTTTAGGTTAGCCCAAATCAATTATTTTTTTAAAAAAGTTTCACTTTAGAAGAGAGTTAGTTTTAAATATCCTTCATAATACAAAAATTATTAAACAATTCTTAAAATCTTATAAATTAGTTAGGTATACTTTTTAAAATTTACCGTAGTATCTCTAACAAATTACGAAATAAGATCAGAAAGGCAAAAATTAACTTTTTTTTAATAAATTTTTAAGTTTTCTTGACCTAAATGAAAAATGTTAGAATTTTTTTCTAAAAATAGTAATTGGAAAGGGGGCATGAGAAGTTAAAAGATATATTCAAGGAAATAGTCAGTCTCTGCTTAATAATTTTAAGTTACTTAACCCAAAATGCTTTGTTTAAATTAAAAAAAATAATAAATTAAAAAAAACTACTTATTTAAAAAATTAAAGTCTTATCCTAGAATTTTTAGTGTTTTTATTACTTGCCCATATAAAAATTAGCAAACAATTCAAGAAAATTATAATTTTTTAACAGCAAGTGATTTGTGAGAACAAAAAATAATAATAAATAGTGTTTAAGTTATCCAAAATCAAAATATTTTTCTAAAATTGTTTCCTTTTAATGATGGTTAGTTAGAAATCAATTCTAAAAACCTAATAAATGAATAAAGGATACTAAATTAATCTTTTTATCAAAAAAATTGATTAAAATACTTATAATTTTATTAAAAAGAATCTAATTTTTGCTTTTCCGATTATATTTATTAAGAAAATAAAACAAATTGTTTAAAACAAAAAAAAAATGTAAAAATTACATGAATAAAACCTTTTTTTTCCCCTTTTGTACAGAAATTTTTGGTTAAAATCAAATTATTCTTTATTTTTCGTCTTATTAAAAATATTTATATAACTTTTTATCTAGACAAGTTACTACAACTGACCACAACTAACCACAATAGGCAAATAATCCACTAAAATTATTATTTTACATTCAAATCTATTTCGTGGGAAAAAAAACAATAAGAGATAGACTTTAGGTTAGCCCAAATCAATTATTTTTTAAAAAAGTTTCACTTTAGAAGAGAGTTAGTTTTAAATATCCTTCATAATACAAAAATTATTAAACAATTCTTAAAATCTTATAAATTAATTAGGTATACTTTATAAAATTTACCGTAGTTTCACTAACAAATTACGAAATAAGATCAGAAAGGCAAAAATTAACTTTTTTTTAATAAAAAACAAAAATTCTGTCTTACAAGGATATATAGTTTGGTCTTGACAAAGTTCGTAATTGTGAAAAAATTCATTGTAATATGCTAAAATTCTGTCTTACAAGGATATATAGTTTGGTCTTGACAAAGTTCGAAATTGTGAAAAAATTCATTGTAATATCCGGAACATATCCTAATTTAGACCGGTATATTTTTTGACCCGATACAGATGCGAGTTTAAAATTTTGCAGTTACATAAAGAAAGGCACTTCCCATAACGTCCTAAAATTCTGTCTTACAAGGATATACAGTTTGGTCTTGACAAAGTTCGAAATTGTGAAAAAATTCATTGTAATATCCGGAAAACATATCCTAATTTAGACCGGTATATTTTTTGAGCCGATACAGATACGAACTTGAAATTTTGCAGTTACATAAAGAAAGGTATATCCCACAATATCCTAAAATTCTGTCTTACAAGGATATATAGTTTGGTCTTGACAAAGTTCAAAATTGTGAAAAAATTCATTGTAATATCCGGAACATATCCTAATTTAGACCGGTATATTTTTTGAGCCGATACAGATGCGAGTTTGATATTTTGCAGTTACATAAAGAAAGGTACGTCCCACAACATCCTAAAATTCTGTCTTACAAGGATATCTAGTTTGGTCTTGACAAAGTTCGAAATTGTGAAAAAATTCATTGTAATATCCGGAACATATCCTAATTTAGACCGGTATATTTTTTGAGCCGATACAGATGCGAGTTTAAAATTTTGCAGTTACATAAAGAAAGGTACGTCCCACAACATCCTAAAATTCTGTCTTACAAGGATATATAGTTTGGTCTTGACAAAGTTCGAAATTGTGAAAAAATTCATCAAAAAAATCATCAAATCCGGGACATTTCCTAATTAAGACAGGTATATTTTTTGAGCCGATACAGATGCGACTTTGAAATTTTGCAGTTACATAAAGAAAGGTACTTCCCATAACGTCCTAAAATTCTGTCTTACAAGGATATATAGTTTGATCTTGACAAAGTTCGAAATTGTGAAAAAATTCATTGTAATATCCGGAAAACATATCCTAATTTAGACCGGTATATTTTTGAGCCGATAAGATGCGATTTAAAATTTTGCAGTTACATAAAGAAAGGTACGTCCCACAACATCCTAAAATTCTGTCTTACAAGGATATATAGTTTGGTCTTGACAAAGTTCGAAATTGTGAAAAAATTCATTGTAATATTACATTCTAATTTAGACATATTTTACCGATACAATATTTAAATAGTACATAAAATACATAAAATCTAAATTGTTTGTATATGTCACAAAGTTCAAATTGTGAAAAAATTCATAAAGAAAACATTTAGACGATTTTGAGCCATACAGATAACTTTGAAATTTTGCAGTTACATAAAGAAAGGTACATCCCATAACATCCTAAAATTTGTCTTACAAGGATATATAGTTTGTCTTGACAAAGTTCGAAATTTGAAAAAATTCATTGAATATCCAAAATATCCATTAACGGTATATTTTTTGAGCTATACAGATGCATTTGAAATTTTGCATACATAAAGAAAGGTAGTCCCCTCCTAAAATTCGTCTTCAAGATAATTATTTGTTTGAAAAGTTCAAATTTAAAAAATTCATTGTTTCCGATACTATTTAAGTAATGCAAAGTAGTTTGAAATTTTCAGTTACATAAAAGAAAGGACTTACACATAACTGATCCTAAAATTTCTGTCTTAACAAAGGATATAATTTGTCTTGACAAATGAAATTGAAAAAATTATTGAATATCCGACAACTCTAATTTTAACCTAATATTTTTAGATTAAACTTGATTTGCAGTTAACATAAAAAATGTGACATCCCACAAATCTATTTTTTACAAAAAATTGTCTTGAAAAGTTCAGAAATTGTGAAAAAAATCATGAATACAAATATCATTAAACGAATTTTGAGATACAGATCCTTTGAAATTTGAGTTACTAAAAAGTACTCAATCCTAAAATGCAAGGAATTAGTCTTTTAAATTGAAAAAATCATTTAATACGGAAATACTTATTTAGAATTATTTTACCATACAGATGAGTCTGAAATTTTATTACATAAAGAAAGGTACATCCCTAACAACTATTATGTCTTACAAATATATAGTTTGTTTGACAAAGTTCGAAATTGTAAAAAAAAATTAATTGTTTAATATCCGGAACAAAAATTATTTAGACGGTATATTTTTTAGCGTACAGATGCGAGTTTGAAATTTTAGTTACATAAAGAAAGGTAATCCCATAAGATCTAAAAATTCTGTCTTACAAGGATATAATTTGATTAAAATACATATAATTTTATTAAAAAGAATCTAATTTTGCTTTTCCGATTATATTTATTAAGAAAATAAAACAAATTGTTTAAAACAAAAAAAAAGTTTCAAAAATTACATGAATAAAACCTTTTTTTCCCCTTTTGTACAGAAATTTTTGGTTAAAATCAAATTATTCTTTATTTTTCGTCTTATTAAAAATATTTATATAACTTTTTATCTAGACAAGTTACTACAACTGACCACAACTAACCACAATAGGCAAATAATCCACTAAAATTATTATTTTATATTCAAATCTATTTCGTGGGAACAAAAAACAATAAGAGATAGACTTTAGGTTAGCCCAAATCAATTATTTTTTAAAAAAGTTTCACTTTAGAAGTGACTTGTGAGAACAAAAAATAATAATAAATAGTGTTTAAGTTATCCAAAATCAAAATATTTTTCTAAAATTGCTTACTTTTAATGATGGTTAGTTAGAAATCAATTCTAAAAACCTAATAAATGAATAAAGGATACTAAATTAATCTTTTTATCTAAAAAAATTGATTAAAATACTTATAATTTTATTAAAAAGAATCTAATTTTTGCTTTTCCGATTATATTTATTAAGAAAATAAAACAAATTGTTTAAAACAAAAAAAATTGCAAAAATTACATGAATAAAACCTTTTTTTTCCATTTTGTACAGAACTTTTTGGTTAAAATCAAATTATTCTTTATTTTTCGTCTTATTAAAAATATTTATATGTAGTCTGTCCAAGCTAACATTTTTAGGTTGGCAATGCGAATATCCCTACATGTTAGTAAATTTTGTTTTTCAGATTTAAGTTGGCTGATCTAAGAATTTTAGTCAGGACCGTACTGAGGAAAGGGAGTTTCAAAATTTTAATATCTTAAAAAAAATGTGAGATTACAATAACTAAATTTTTATTAAAAATTATCATTTTCGCTAAGATACAAAATAAAAAGTTCCGTTTCTGCTACATGGAAAAGAACTTGAGGAATCTGAAGCAGTGTCTATTTTTTTATTGCCTTACTGACAATAGAACGAGCCTATATAGTGCAGATTAATAGTTATTTGTTAAGTGTTTATTATTTAGAAATAGTTTACACTATTTTACACTTTTTGTACACAATTAGTCCTAAAATAAACCTTCAATAAGAACTCTTAGGTACGTAAAAAAAAGTGAAATAGTGTACATTATTTCTGAATAACAGACCTGTTATGTTTTGTTATATTTGCAGGAAAACTCTTAATTTCACAGTTGAATTGAAATATCCTGATAAAATATCTCACTATAAGGGATATTTCAATATCCCTTATTATGCAATTTTACTATTTTTTAAAGATGCCTGAAGATAAGTCGATTTATTTCATCTGATATAACTTCTTTAGCTGCTTCCTGTATTAAATAATAAAATAAATAAAACAGAACAGTAATAATCATTTATTTATTCAAAGTATCATTAACACAATAAGATGCTTATATTTTATAAAATAAATTGTAACAAAAACGTTGAAGGTCGTGTTTTAGGCTTTAGAAATGGCAGTGTCCATCAGGGGTTTTTATGAGAAAAGCAAATGTATGCAATGACGAAAGAAAAACGTATGCAATCTGCACGACGCAGATACTAGTCTAGACACTTTTAAGATAAGGGAGCAGACAAAGTGGGAGGTTTGCCGTTTTAGCAGCTGGACTGTTGATGGATGCTTGTGAGTCCAATGCTTTTGGCAACTACGTGGACATTGATGTAATGTGTTTAAATGAAATATTCAGTTAATATTTAGTTTTTTATCAAAAGCATTAAGTTGGTTTAATAAAGAAAAGCTTAAAAGTAGATAACTTGTAAATGATTTTTTTGTACCATTTACCTTATTAATATATTAATAATCTGGGTCCCATAAAATAGGGAAAAAATTGCAGTCGAAGCTGTCTTATTTTTTTTTTAATTTTACCTAAATAATTACGTACCATGAATATTGTTGTTTCATTGTTGATGCAATGGTGACGGTAACATATTTGTGTAAATACAACATCATATATAACACTAAAATATTTGTTTGCTCGGTCTCCAGTTATATTGAATTTACAGTAGGATAAAATCCTGCAGATATTTTTATTATTAATTATAAGAAACTTAAGAATGTTTTAAAAAGGGTTACTTTTAATACAATCTATAAATATGGGTACAGTGAGTGTTGTAGTTTCCAACAGAACAGGATTATTTTTCTTTACAGCATTAACTCTCTGATGAATCGTCATCATCACCATCAGTGTCGACCTCAATAACTAAGGGCTTCACTGAAGAAATTATTTGTTTTTCTTTCTCCCAAAAGGTTTTAATTATTTCTTTTACATGCCTTACGTAGTTGGCCCAATTTTCCGGCTTAACTTGGCTAAGTGCCATTTCCCAAGTCTTTAAAACATCTTTCGAGCCAAGAATTAATTCATCATATGCACGTTTTCCTTGACTCCATACCATTTCAATAGCATTAAATTCGCAATGATATGGAGGCAAGCGCAGCACTTGATGACCAGCCTCCTGAATCAGAGCATCAACAACATAAGATTTGGGAGGCTTTGGTAGGCGCTGAATCAAGCACCACAAAATCTTTTTTGTCGCCGATGTTTCAAAAGGAATATTACGTTCTTCTAACCATTTAACCATATTTTCTTTTTTCCAGCCACTATTTGGCCAGTTTTCCAACAACCTACTATGGTAACTGGCATTATCTAAAATGATTAATGAAGGCCTTTTTAAATTAGGTAGTAGGTCATCTCTAACCCACTTCTCAAAATTTTCAGCATTCATCTCGCCATGGTAATCTCCTGTTTTTGTTCTTGACTTAAAAATTCTACTGGCACCATCAACAAATCCTTTTTCGGAACCAGCATGTAGAATAATGTATCTAAGGAAAATATAAGTATTTTAATAGTGATTAAATTAAATATACTTTAATGTTTCATAAGAAAGCAGCAAGTGTGTTTTGTAGTTTAATGTTGTCTAAGAGCTACAAGTTTAATCATATGTCCTATGTATGAATGAGACCCTAACCACAGCTTACCCTAACTGAGGTATCTACTGAATCTGTCATATATTTATTTTTTCTCAAGATACCCCTTATGCATGAAGTGTAAGTGTTCACATACCACAAGTGTCTAGATTGAAGTCAGAGGTACATTACTCATAAGGGACTTAAATATATTTAGATTTCGTAGTCTCGAAACCCTAGAGATGAAGGTGCGAAAAGGATGAAAAATGTGAGGTGGACAATAAAGGGATGCACCTGAGCAAACATTCAATTTGCTATAATTAGGATAAGCAAAAAAAGGAATTACGACAGCTAATGCTTCGGAGCAGAAGCTGTGAAAATATTCATAAAAAAGAAACAGGTCTTCTACAGCTTGTCGATGTGCAAGAGGAAGCTTTTTATAAAACTGTGATTATTTATAAGGCAGAACAAAATTTTATTAGAGGATTGTAAAAGTGCTTCACCCACCGTAATTTAAAAAAGTGGGCCCTTTAATTTTGCCTTAAGTGTAGGAAAGTACTTTTTTTTCTAGCTTATAATAAGTGATGGGAATGTTTTACCTTTCCACTAAAATATAATTTTTTAAAGATTAATTTGCATTTTAAGTAAGTCTAGCTAAAGTAATTACCGAGCTCCTTCACCAGATGTTTTTCTGACAGATCTTATATCGTCATCCTGCCAAGACCTGCGAAAAGAGCCGTTGGAGAAAATCCAGGTTTCATCCAGAAATACGCACAGATTTTTGTTTTCTCCCAAATCTTCATTTTCCATATTTTTTTTTAAATTCCCTTCTCATGCGTTGCACAGTTGGTTTTTCCATTAAGCTTCGCCTGTTTGAATCCTTTTTGTAGGAAAAACCAAGGTTTTTTAGAACCTGGGCAAGGCTGCTCCTACAGTTAAAATATTTCTGTTTCTCCACTAGGCTAGCATGAAGAGTGTCTAATGTAACAGGTAAACCTAAGCAAAAACCATACAATATTAATGAAACCTTCAAAATTACTGTGTGGCCTCGTATTCTGTCCAGGAATAATATTATTATTTTAAATTGTGCTTTTTAATTGCAGAAAAATATTGAACTACTGACATTGATGGTCCTAAACAATCATCTTGGGAGTAGAGATGATTTTTAAGATTCTTGTCCACATTCGCCATTTTTTTGTATTAATTCATTTACCTTAGAGGCCATCCATAAATTACGTTACACAAATTTCATGATTTTTTCACCTCCCCCTCTCCCCGTCCCTGTCACATTTATGAGACTTCCTTCCCCTAGTGTGACGTCACACATTTTAAGATTTTACATATAATCAAAACTTATATAAATAATAAGCACATAGAAAGAGTTGGTACAATTCTTGGGGTTTTCATCTACATTTAAGTTTTGCGTTTTAATAATTTAGATTTTTACATGTGACGTCACAAAGCTGATGACCCCCCATACCCCTTGTCACACAATGTCACAATCCTCTACACCCTCCCCCGTACGTAATTTATGGATGGCCCCTTATCTATTTTTTTAAATAATAACAAAAACATCTTTTTTTACCCAATTACCCAGTTTTCAAAAACAAGTAATACATTACTTTTTAAATTAATACGGAGAGTAAATTATGCAAGTTATTTCAAAATCATTAATAAATCTTGAGTTGGGCTTGTATAAAATTATAACTGACAATATAAACCTAAAAAAAATAAGTACCTTGTCCTAGAACAGATGCAATTGTTAGAATTTTAGAAAACATAAAAGATGCTTAAAATATTAAACCCAAAATTAAAATTTCGATTTCCCAAACTTAACCAAATTTTGAAACATTTTAAAATTCTGTAGATACCATAACTTTCTGTGACCATGTTTAGAATGTTCTAAAAATAAGTAATGCTTTAATATATCAGCTTGCCAGTATATATCTTCAAAAGTACAAATTGTGTGACTATAGGTACCCATCAAAGCTGTTTCTTCTCAAATGTCTGTGTGTATGTCCACGGCTAATAGATTATTATTTGGAAAAAGAAAACCAATACACCAAAAAATGAAATACAAAAACTGTGACCAGCACCCCTCCAAAAAATACTTGGTGTTGTTAACTAATATTATATGTAAGAATATCATAATGAGGTAAAGAAAAAAATTAAATTTTATATTCCAAGCCCAAAAGCTTAGCTGTCTTACCTTATACCTGTTTTAAAAATAAATTTATCATTTTCATACTTATGCAAAACCGTACAAGTAGTTCCTTTTCACAAATCTAAAAAGAAAAAAACAAACTTTGCAGCCCACATCTAGGAAGTTGCCTTGTGTAGATGCATCAACCCGAATTCTTCGTTGAAGGCTGTAGAAATAAAAATTTAAATTAAAAATAAATATTAGTTGCGGCAGTTAAATACCTACTCACTTTTAACATACATGTCATATATTTCATGACGAATTTCGTAGCCAACAGAGTTGCTGACATCAGTAGCTGGCTTGGTCCTTTTTCTTTTAAGAGTACTTATAATGTCTCCACAAGGTCCATCCTTATATTTTTTTACATTAGCAAGACTAACACCAGTTGCAGCAGACGTTATCTAAAATAAATAGTAGGTACCTATGTATTATGTATGTACATATTTTATCTTATTTATTTATATTGTACTCAAAACTCATTTAATTTTTGCCATGCAAGTATAATTCAGTTTGACAAAATATATACAGTGAGCCTTATTTGCAGCATAGGGAAACAGCCAACTGCTTTTATGTAATTGCTTTTAATCTGTTATTTTCTGTGCCCTAAACATGACTTTTACATTTTTTACATTGTAGGGTCACATTTTCATACTTTTGAAAACTCTGTATAATTCACATGGCTCATACTGTATGTGTATACTGGGTATGTCACAATGAGCTACTATTAAAACTCTGTGGAGAAGGATATTTAATAGATTTTAGATTATATCTTGTCTAGTGTGTATGTTCTTCATATAAAATAGAATCAGTGTGCCAGGTTGCTGGTAGTTAAGAAAGCAGATACTACTGGTTATTATGATAACCAGTAAAACAAGCCCAATGATTTTATTTTATTTCAGGTATGCACACTAGAAAACATAAAGCCCCTTAGTATCTACATTCTCTTTTTCAATTAAGTTCTAAGGAAGCTTATTGTGACAAATCCAGCATACTTAATAATATAATTTTTAGAAAAAAAAAGTTAATCACAATTAACAAGTTACGAGTGGGTTTTCTTAACAAACAAAAAATTAAATAAAAATGAATTGCTAATCCTATTTCTGTTGTATTTTATATACGTAAATACATACATAATTACATACATACAAAAAAATTAAATATAATGGATTTTAGAACATAAAACAAACAAAATACTTACTTGAAGAGCAGCATTTTCATCGCCCACAAAGTGAGTTTTAAAAAACTTAAAAACATTGTGTAGCATCTTCTGAGCAGTACTATTCCCCTGCACGTACAAGTGATGAGTTGCAGACTAAAACAATTTTATAAATCCCATTGTAAATAAACAGCATAGCAAAGCATAGCAACTCACAAGCTAAACTAAAAACTAGCAACAGCTTTTCACTGGGCAAGTAAAACACAACATCATTACTTTTTTAAGGCCCCACTGCAGGGGCAAGCGATATCACTGAGAAGGGACTAAGCTAAATAGTAGGCATGAAGCATGCATGCTTTACTTTATTCTTTAAGATTTGCTAGTTGCAATTATAATATCTTATTTCATACTTGTATTGATTTGACTTAGTGTTTGCAAAGTTAACGAGTCAAAAATAACTTCATTTTGTTGGCTTTTCTACAAAATATTAAGTAACACAATTTTCTGGTCTTTTAGCATTTTAAAACTTAAGTTATTTATAAATTTTATATTTTGCTTTCAACTTACATTGTCAGCAGCTGCCACTATGTTTTGCAAATGGGAATTATCCTCTGTTGCATGACTAGGATCCTAAAAAATACATACATAAATTTATTTACAACATTTAGCACATCTGAGGATGTCTTTTTGGATTATGATACTACTAAAACAAGTAATTTTACCTTATGCAAGATCACTATTGCATATATATATTAAGTTATATTTTCATACCTTCGACTGATCACAGCTCTGAAGTGGGTTTAGAAGCTTTTTCGAACTGGAAATACAGTAATCACTGTGATCCATACTCTAAAAAATATCTATTCTAGTGGTTTTTTCTTTAAACCAATAAAAATAACTTAAACTTACTACAAAATAAAATAAATTATGTAATATTAAAAAATGTCAAATAGTCTACACCAAAATATAAAAACACTGCACAATAATCTTTAATCTGACTAATTACTTTTAAACACGAAATAACACAACCAAACACAAGAAAAATTTAACAAGAAAATTGAAACTCCTTTAATCCATTACTGGGGGATAAGCGTCAATCAGCTGATTTTGACGCTGAGTCTAGTGATTTTTGTTTTTGGAACAGCCTGATTCATGTAAGCCAACGCAAAAATGTTAGCTTGGATAAACTATAAGATCAGAAAGGCAAAAATTAACTTTTTTTAAATAAATTTTTAAGTTTTCTTGACCTAAATGAAAAATGTTAGAATTTTTTTCTAAAAATAGTAATTGGAAAGGGTGCATGAGAAGTTAAAAGATATATTCAAGGAAATAGTCAGTCTCTGCTTAATAATTTTAAGTCACTTAACCCTAAAATGCTTTGTTTAAATTAAAAAAAATAATAAATTTAAAAAAAATTACTTATTTAAAAAATTAAAGTCTTACTAGAATTTTAGTGTTTTTATATGCCCATATAAAAATTAGCAAACAATTAAGAAAATTATAATTTTTTAACAGCAAGTGACTTGTGAGAACAAAAAATAATAATAAATAGTGTTTAAGTTATCAAAATCAAAATATTTTTCTAAATTGCTACTTTTAATGATAGTTACTGAAATCAATTCTAAAAAACCTAATAAATGAATAAAGGATACTAATTATCTTTTTATCTAAAAAAATTGATTAAAATACTTATAATTTTATTAAAAGAATCTAATTTTTGCTTTTCCGATTATATTTATTAAAAAATAAAACAAATTGTTTAAAACAAAAAAAATTCAAAAATTACATGAATAAAACCTTTTTTTCCCCTATTTACCAGAAATTTATTTGTTAAAATAAATTATTCATATATTTTGGTCAAAAATTTAAAAATATTTATATACATTTTTTTAAACAAGTTACTTACAACTGATACACAACTAACCACACTAGAAAATTAACACTAAAATTACTTATTTATATTAAATATTATTGGAACAAAAAACAATAAAGATAGACTTTAGGTTAGCCCAAATCAATTATTTTTTAAAAAAGTTTACTTTAGAAGAGAGTTAGTTTTAAATATCCTTCATAATAAAAATTATTAAATAATTCTTAAAATTTATAATTAATTAGGTATACTTTCTAAAATTTACCAGTACTTAACAAAATTTAGAATAAATCAGAAATGCAAAAATTAACTTTTTTTTAATAAATTTAAGTTTTCTGAACTAAATGAAAATTAGAATTTTTTCTCTAAAAATAGTAATTGCAAAGGTCATGTAAAATTAAAAGATAATATTAAGGAAACAATCTTTGAAAATATATAATTTTAAGTTTTAACCCAAAATCTTATGTTTATATTGAAAAGTAATAAAAATTAAAAAAAAATAATTATTTAAGAAATTAAAGTCTTTTCCTAGAATTTTTAGCTTTTTAATTATTGTCTATATAAAATTAAAAAATTCAAAAAATTATAATTTTTTAAACAAGCGACTTGGAGACAAAAAATAATAAAATAGTGTTTAAGTTATCCAAAATCAAAATTTTTTCTAAAATTGTTTACTTTTAATGATGGTTAGTTAGAAATCAATTTAAAACCTAATAAATGAATAAAGGATACTAAATTAATCTTTTTATCTAAAAAATTGATTAAAATACATATAATTTTATTAAAAAGAATCTAATTTTTGCTTTTCCGATTATATTTATTAAGAAATAAAACAAATTGTTTAAAACAAAAAGAATTGCAAAAATTACATGAATAAAACCTTTTTCCCCTTTGTACAGAAATTTTTGGTTAAAATCAAATTATTCTTTATTTTTCGTCTTATTAAAAATATTTATATACCTTTTATCAGAAAGTTATACAACTGAGCACAACTAACCACAATAGCAAATAATCCACTAAAATTATTATTTTACATTCAAATTATTTTGGGAACAAAAACAATAAGAGATAGACTTTAGGTTAGCCCAAATCAATTATTTTAAAAGTTCACTTTAGAAGAGAGTTTTTTAAATATCCTTCATAAATAAATTATTAAACAATTATTAATATCTACAAATTAATTAGGTATTTTTAAATTTACCGTAGTTTCTCTAACAAATTACGATATAAATCAGAAGGCAAAATTAACTTTTAAATAAATTTTAAGTTTTCCTGACCAAATGAAAAATGTTAATTTTTCTAAAATAGTAATTGAAGGGGCATGAGAAGTTAAGATATTCAAAAAATAGTAGTCTCTGCTTATAATTTTAAGTTACTTAACCCAAAATGCTTTGTTTAAATTGAAAAAAAAAATAAATTAAAAATACTTATTTAAAAATTAAAGTCTTATCTAATTTTAGTGATAATACTTTCCATATAAAAATTAAAACAATAGAAATATAATTTTTAACAGCAAGTGACTTGTGGGACAAAATTAATAAATAGTGTTTAATTATCCAAAATCAAAAATTTCTAAAATTTTCTTTTAATGATGGTTAGTTAGAAACAATTCTAAAACCAATAAATGAATAAGGATACTAAATTAACTTTTTACTAAAGAATGATTAAAATACTTGTTTAAACAAAAACAAATTACTTGAATAAAACCTTTCCCTTTCAAATTTGGTTAAATCAAATTATTTTTTTATTCGTCTTTTAAAAATATTTATAACCTTTTATCTAGAAGTTTAATGACCAACTAACGACAATAGGCAAATAATCCACTAAAATTATTATTTTATATTAAACTATTTCGGAACAAAAAAAAATAAGAATAACTTTAGTTAGCCAAATCATTATTTAAAAGTTCACTTTAGAAAGGTTAGTTTAAATCCTTCATAATACAAAATTATTAAACATCTTAAAATCTAAAATTAATTAGGTATACTTTTTAAATCCGAGTATCTCAACAAATTACGAAATAAGATCAGAAAGGCAAAAATTAACTTTTTTAAATAATTTTTAAGTTTTCTTGACCTAAATGAAAAATGTTAGAATTTTTTTCTAAAAATAGTAATTGGAAAGGGGGCATGAGAAGTTAAAAGATATATTCAAGGAAATAGTCAGTCTCTGCTTAATAATTTTAAGTTACTTAACCCAAAATGCTTTGTTTAAATTGAAAAAAATAATAAATTAAAAAAAAAATTTCTTATTTAAAAAATTAAAGTCTTATCCTAGAATTTTTAGTGTTTTTATTACTTGCCCATATAAAAATTAGCAAACAATTCAAGAAAATTATAATTTTTTAACAGCAAGTGACTTTGTGAGAACAAAAAATAATAAATAGTGTTTAAGTTATCCAAAATCAAAATATTTTTCTAAAATTGTTTACTTTTAATGATGGTTACTTGGAAATCAATTCTAAAACCTAATAAATGAATAAAGGATACGAAATTAATCTTTTATCTAAAAAATTGATTAAAATACATATAATTTTATTAAAAAGAATCTAATTTTTAGCTTTTCCGATTATATTTATTAAGAAAATAAAACAAATTGTTTAAAACAAAAAAATTGCAAAAATTACATGAATAAACCTTTTTTTCCCCTTTTGTACAGAAATTTTTGGTTAAAATCAAATTATTCTTTATTTTTCGTCTTATTAAAAATATTTATATACCTTTTTATTTAGACAAGTTACTAAACTGACCACAACTAACCACAATAGGCAAATAATCCACTAAAACTATTATTTTATATTCAAATCTATTTCTGGGAACAAAAAACATTAAGAGATAGACTTTAGGTTAGCCCAAATCAATTATTTTTTAAAAAAGTTTCAATTTAGAAGAAAGTTGTGGTTAGTTGTGGTTATTGTGGTTATTGTGGTTAATCTTTGGACCACAACTAACCACAATAGGCAAATATCCACTAAAATTATTATTTTATATTCAAATCTATTTCTGGGAACCAAAAACAATAAGAGATAGACTTTAGGTTAGCCCAAATCAATTATTTTTTAAAGTTTCACTTTAAAGTGACTTGTGAGAACAAAAATAATAATAAATAGTGTTTAAGTTATCCAAAATCAAAATATTTTTCTAAAATTGCTTACTTTTAATGATGGTTAGTTAGAAATCAATTCTAAAAACCTAATAAATGAATAAAGGATACTGAATTAATCTTTTTATCTAAAAAAATTGATTAAAATACTTATAATTTTATTAAAAAGAATCTTATTTTTGCTTTATCGATTATATTTATTAAGAAAATAAAACAAATTGTTTAAAACAAAAAAAAATTGCAAAAATTACATGAATAAAACCTTTTTTTTCCCTTTTGTACAGAAATTTTTGGTTAAAATCAAATTATTCTTTATTTTTCGTCTTATAAAAAATATTTATATACCTTTTTATCTAGACAAGTTACTACAACTGACCACAACTAACCACAATAGGCAAATATTCCACTAAAATTATTATTTTATATTCAAATCTATTTCGTGGGAACAAAAAACAATAAGAGATAGACTTTAGGTTAGCCCAAATCAATTATCTTTTAAAAAAGTTTCACTTTAGAAGAGAGTTAGTTTTAAATATCCTTCATAATACAAAAATTATTAAACAATTATTAATATCTTATAAATTAATTAATTAGGTATACTTTTTAAAATTTACCGTAGTATCTCTAACAAATTACGATATAAGATCAGAAAGGCAAAAATTAACTTTTTTTAAATAAATTTTTAAGTTTTCTTGTCCTAAATGAAAAATGTTAGAATTTTTTTCTAAAAATAGTAATTGGAAAGGGTGCATGAGAAGTTAAAAGATATATTCAAGGAAATAGTCAGTCTCTGCTTAATAATTTTAAGTTACTTAACCCAAAATGTTATGTTTAAATTGAAAAAAATAATAAATTAAAAAAAATTACTTATTTAAAAAATTAAAGTCTTACCCTAGAATTTTTAGTGTTTTTATTACTTGCCCATATAAAAATTAGCAAACAATTCAAGAAAATTATAATTTTTTAACAGCAAGTGACTTGTGAGAACAAAAAATAATAATAAATAGTGTTTAAGTTATCCAAAATCTAAATATTTCTCTAAAATTGCTTACTTTTAATGATAGTTACTTGGAAATCAATTCTAAAAACCTAATAAATGAATAAAGGATACTAAATTAATCTTTTTATCTAAAAAATTGATTAAAATACTTATAATTTTATTAAAAAGAATCTAATTTTTGCTTTTCCGATTATATTTATTAAGAAAATAAAACAAATTGTTTAAAACAAAAAAAAATTGCAAAAATTACATGAATAAAACCTTTTTTTCCCTTTTGTACAGAAATTTTTGGTTAAAATCAAATTATTCTTTATTTTTCGTCTTATTAAAAATATTTATATACCTTTTATCTAGACAAGTTACTACAACTGACCACAACTAACCACAATAGGCAAATATTCCACTAAAATTATTATTTTATATTCAAATCTATTTCGTGGGAACAAAAACAATAAGAGATAGACTTTAGGTTAGCCCAAATCAATTATTTTTTAAAAAAGTTTCACTTTAGAAGAGAGTTAGTTTTAAATATCCTTCATAATACAAAAATTATTAAACAATTAAAATCTTATAAATTAATTAGGTATACTTTTTAAAATTTACCGTAGTATCTCTAACAAATTACGAAATAAGATCAGAAAGGCAAAAATTAACTTTTTTTAAATAAATTTTTAAGTTTTCTTGACCTAAATGAAAAATGTTAGAATTTTTTTCTAAAAATAGTAATTGGAAAGGGTGCATGAGAAGTTAAAAGATATATTCAAGGAAATAGTCAGTCTCTGCTTAATAATTTTAAGTTACTTAACCCAAAATGCTTTGTTTAAATTGAAAAGCTAATAAATTAAAAAAAATACTTATTTAAAAATAAAGTCTTATCCTAGAATTTTTAGTGTTTTTATTACTTGTCCATATAAAAATTAGCAAACATTCAAGAAAATTATAATTTTTTAACAGCAAGTGACTTGTGAGAACAAAAAATAATAATAAATAGTGTTTAAGTTATCCAAAATCAAAATATTTTTCTAAAATTGTTTACTTTTAATGATGGTTAGTTAGAAATCAATTCTAAAAACCTAATAAATGAATAAAGGATACTAAATTAATCTTTTTATCTAAAAAATTGATTAAAATACTTATAATTTTATTAAAAAAAAATCTAATTTTTGCTTTTCCGATTATATTTATTAAGAAAATAAAACAAATTGTTTAAAACAAAAAAATTGCAAAATTACATGAATAAAACGTTTTTTCCCCTTTTGTACAGAAATTTTTGGTTTTAAAAACAAATTATTCTTTATTTTTCGTCTTATTAAAAATATTTACATACCTTTTTATCTAGACAAGTTACTACAACTGACCACAACTAACCACAATAGGCAAATAATCCACTAAAATTATTATTTTATATTCAAATCTATTTCTGTGGGAACAAAAAACAATAAGAGATAGACTTTAGTTAGCCCAAATCAATTATTTTTAAAAAAGTTTCACTTTAGAAGAGAGTTAGTTTTAAATATCCTTCATAATACAAAAATTATTAAACAATTTTAAAATCTTATAAATTAATTAGGTATACTTTTTAAAATTTACCGTAGTATCTCTAACAAATTACGAAATAAGATCAGAAAGGCAAAAATTAACTTTTTTTAATAAATTTTTAAGTTTTCTTGACCTAAATGAAAAATGTTAGAATTTTTTCTAAAAATAGTAATTGGAAAGGGTGCATGAGAAGTTAAAAGATATATTCAAGGAAATAGTCGTCTCTGCTTAATAATTTTAAGTTACTTAACCCAAAATGCTTTGTTTAAATTGAAAAGCTTAATAAATTTAAAAAAAAATACTTATTTAAAAAAATAAAGTCTTATCCTAGAATTTTTAGTGTTTTTATTACTTGTCCATATAAAAATTACCCAACAATTCAAGAAAATTATAATTTTTTAACAGCAAGTGACTTGTGAGAACAAAAAATAATAATAAATAGTGTTTAAGTTATCCAAAATCAAAATATTTTCTAAAATTGTTTACTTTTTTAAAGATGGTTAGTTAGAAATCAATTTAAAAACCTAATAAATGAATAAAGGATACTAAATTAATCTTTTATCCAAAAAATTTATTAAAATACTTATAATTTTATTAAAAAGAATCTAATTTTTGCTTTTCCGATTATATTTATTAAGAAAATAAAACAAATTTTTAAAACAAAAAAATTGCAAAAAATTACATGAATAAAACCTTTTTTTTTCCCCCCTTTTTTTTTCAGAAATTTTGGTTAAAATCAAATTATTCTTTATTTTTCGTCTTATTAAAAATATTTATATACCTTTTATCTAGAAAGTTACTACAACTGACCACAACTAACCACAATAGGCAAATAATCCACTAAAATTATTATTTTATATTCAAATCTATTTCGTGGGAACAAAAACAATAAGAGATAGACTTTAGGTTAGCCCAAATCAATTATTTTTTAAAAAGTTTCACTTTAGAAGAGAGTTAGTTTTAAATATCCTTCATAATACAAAAATTATTAAACAATTTTAAAATCTTATAAATTAATTAGGTATACTTTTTAAAATTTACCGTAGTATCTCTATAAATTACGAAATAAGATCGAAAGGCAAAATTAACTTTTTTTAATAAATTTTTAAGTTTTCTTGACCTAAATGAAAAATGTTAGAATTTTTTTCTAAAAATAGTAATTGGAAAGGGTGCATGAGAAGTTAAAAGATATATTCAAGGAAATAGTCAGTCTCTGCTTAATAATTTTAAGTTACTTAACCCAAAATGCTTTGTTTAAATTGAAAAGAATAATAAATTAAAAAAATACTTATTTAAAAATTAAAGTCTTATCCTAGAATTTTTAGTGTTTTTATTACTTGCCCATATAAAAATTAGCAAACAATTCAAGAAAATTATAATTTTTTAACAGCAAGTGACTTGTGAGAACAAAAAATAATAATAAATAGTGTTTCAGTTATCCAAAATCAAAATATTTTTCTAAAATTGTTTACTTTTAATGATGGTTAGTTAGAAATCAATTCTAAAACCTAATAAATGAATAAAGGATACTAAATTAATCTTTTTATCTAAAAAATTGATTAAAATACTTATAATTTTATTAAAAAGAATCTAATTTTTGCTTTTCCGATTATATTTATTAAGAAAATAAAACAAATTGTTTAAACAAAAAAAATTGCAAAAAATTTCATGAATAAAACCTTTTTTCCAGTTTTGTACAGAAATTTTTGGTTAAAATCAAATTATTCTTTATTTTTCGTCTTATTAAAAATATTTATATACCTTTTTATTTAGACAAGTTACTACAACTGACCACAACTAACCACAATAGGCAAATAATCCACTAAAACTATTATTTTATATTCAAATCTATTTCGTGGGAACACAAACAATAGGATATAGACTTTAGGTTAGCCCAAATCAATTATTTTTTAAAAAAAGTTTCACTTTAGAAGAGAGTTAGTTTTAAATATCCTTCATAATACAAAAATTATTAAACAATTCTTAAAATCTTATAAATTAATTAGGTATACTTTTTAAAATTTAAAAGTATATCTCTAACAAATTACGAAATAAGATCAAAAAGGGAAAAAAAATTAAATTTTTTTTTAAATAAATTTTTTTTTTTTTAAAAAAAAAAATGTTAGAATTTTTTTCAAAAATAGAATTTAAAAGGGGATAAAAAGTTAAAAGATATATTCAAGGAAATAGTCAGTCTCGCTTAATAATTTTAAGTTACTTAACCCAAGATGTTTTTTTTAAAATTTAAAAAAAATATTAAATTAAAAAAATTACTTTTTAAAAAAAATTAAACATAAAAATTTTTATTTTTTTTATTACTTGCCAAAAAAAATTAGAAATAATAAAAAATTAATTTTTTAAAAGAAGGGGCCCGGAAAAAAAAAATAATAATAAATAGAGTTTAAGACCAAAATAAAAATTTTTTTTCTAAAATTTTATTTTTTAAAGATGGTTAAGTTAGAAATTTCTAAAAAACCAAAAAAATAAAGGGGTTACTAAATTAATCTTTTTCCCCAAAAATTTTTTTAAAAATTTTTAAAAATTTTAAAAAAAGGAATCAATTTTTTTTTACCGAATATTTTTTAAAAAAAAATAAAAAAAGGGGCCAAAAAAAAAAAAATTTAAAAAAATTACATGGGAACCCAACTTTAAATTCTATTAAAGTTTCTTTTCCCCTTTAAAAAGGGGCCCCCGCCGCCCAATCACAAAGCCCCCGCTTTTTCCAACTATCAGAGCACCAACTTGTTTTCCATGGAAGCCGGAGTCACGATATTTTCGAGAAAAGGCATCGCAGGGCCCATTCCACCAAAAAAGAGATGAATTCAGTGAAAAGGGGTAAAAAATTCCAAGTTGGCCCCGAGAAGTTTTTTCTAATTCCAAAAACTTTTAAAATTTTTTTTTTTGATTTAAAAATTAAAGGGGGGGTTAAAAAAACAAAAAATTTAAGGGTTTTAAATATAAAAACCCAATTAAATTTAAATTTAAAAGAAATTTTTCCCCCAAGCCAAGGGGATTTTTTTGGATTGTATAGGAAAATAAAGATAAAAATTTTTTTTTATTGGGGAAATTTCAATAAATCCTTCGGTTTTTTTGGGTTAAAAATTTTTTCAAAAAAATAACCGGGGTTGGAAAAATTGAAAATAAATTTTTTTTTTCTGCTTCCCCAAAAAAAAAAAAGTAAAAAACTATTACAAACTTAAAAAAAATAAACATTTGTAAAAAAATTAAAGGGCTTTTTGTGATTCCGTTTTAAAAAAAAAAATGGCCAGGGCCGCCGGAATTTTTCTAAAAAAGTTAAAATAGTAAAAGGTTGTTTTTAATGGTTAATATTGTAAAAAAATATTATATTAGAAAAATTTTTTTTTTATATTTCTTTTCAGGTCCACTTTTTTGAAAA
Organism: Listronotus oregonensis; assembly: GCA_019359885.1. Taxonomy (NCBI): domain Eukaryota; kingdom Metazoa; phylum Arthropoda; class Insecta; order Coleoptera; family Curculionidae; genus Listronotus; species Listronotus oregonensis. The sequence goes on from JAHBCN010004401.1 coordinate 27,362, forward strand.
TTAAAATTTTTGAATTTTAAAGGGGAAATTATGGAGGGCTTTTTAAAAAAAGACATTTTTTAAACTTTAAAAACCCGAACCCAAAAGGTTTTTATAAATATAAAAAGGAAAAATGTTATTCCGCATAAAAACAAAAAAAATATGAAAAAAGATTTCCCTGACTATTCCTTTGGGTTTAAGAAGAAATTTTTGAATTTTTTAACACTGATAATGATTTAAAAATATTAATAAATATTTAGCTTAAAATTACTTTTTTTGGGGTGAAAAAAATTTAAGAGTTGTTAAAACCAAAATTTTTTTTTACCTTCCCCCGGGGGAGCCTGACTATTTCGTGCATTCCAAAAAATCAAGTTCCCCACATTTTCATTCCAAAATTTTTATTTTTTGGGTGGAATTTTTCTTCAGCTTTTCTCAATAATTTTTTAAAAATTAAATTTTTTGAATTTAAAAAAACTTTTTTACCAAAAAAAAAAGATGAACCTTTTTGTTTTAAAAAGGGGTTTTGTTAAGTTTTAAATTTTTAAAGGGGTTTTAGACTTTTAAAAAAAAAAGGTACAGTAAAAAAATGATCAAATTTTGGGGCTAAAAATTAAAGGGTTTAGAAGCACCATATTATAAAAGCAAATTCTTGTAAACTTAGACATTTCTAAAACCCTTTAACCCAAAAAAAAGGGGTTTAGCCCCCTTTAAAAAATTTTGGGGGATAAAAGGGGAAGATTTTTTTTTTTTAATTTTTTAAAAAATTTTATCCACACCAAAAAAGCTTTTAATTATGAACGTGATCATTCAAAAGGCCCCATTCAAGAATTTTTAAAATTTTTAAAAAAACGTTGGGACATTTCAAGAGCCAACGCTTGAAAAAAAAGTTAAAAAAAAATGATCAAGTTTTTATATTTTGAAAAAAAAGTTTGATTTTTAAATTTTTTTTTGTCGATACATTTTTTGTATATCGGTTTTAAGAACAAACTGAAAGAACGGAAGCACAAAGAATGTCAAATAACTGGGGGAAAAAAAAAACCTTTTGCATTTTTACTTTTTAGCGAAGTACCATTGGGGAAATCTTATTGGCGAAAAACCACTCAGTTTTGTGGTTAGGCTATTTTCGCGAATTACCGGGGGATGCAAAAAAATTTTTTTTAATTTTTTTTATTTTTAGGGGTGAGAGGAACGTTTTGGGGGTCCAAATAACATACTTTTATGAACGCCGTGAATCGGAAAAAGGGGAAATTTTATTTTGAAACCTTTTTTTAGTTTAAAAAAAATTTTTTTTTTTGGGGCCACAGGGATTCCCTTTTAATTTTTAAATTTTTTGCTAGGGGTTTAAAGGGGGAAGATCAATTGGAACCATCATCAATCTTTTGTTGTCTTAAAAAAATTTTTTTTTCAGCAGCTCTTCTTCATTTTAAGGGAATTTTTTTTTTAAAAACCCCTTAAACCATCTTCTACTGTCCAGAAATTTTGCATAAAATTTTTAGATTTGACATTTGAGACTGCAGAAGAAACACGTTTTCAGAAAAAAACATTTTTTTTCGATGAAAATTTTTGGGGAAAAAATGGGGCCCCCATTATATATCCGAGTTGAGTTTTTAAAGAACAAGAGAACTTTTTTTTGGGGCCTTTTGTTACCTGGGAAAAATTTAAAAACACTCCCCCAGGGCGGCCATATGAGAGGGGGAAGTAAAAAGGGGGCTGCAATTTTAAACCCCCTGGGCCCCCCAAATATTTTTAGTGATTGAACATTGAGGAAATTTTTTTTGTGATTGTGGGGAATAGTACAAGAAACTTTAAAAAATACAATTGGGGAAAACAGTGAATAAAAAGAAAATTAACTTTTTTTTAGCTTTTTTGTGTTTCCCAAAAATTTTTCGGGGTTTTCTTTTCTCGAGGGGCAGATTCAATTTTTTAACCAAGGAATTTGGGAAAAAGGGAAGTTACTGCACGGATCTAGCCCGGTTTTTCTAAAATTTATTTGTTTGAACCACAAATTTTTTTCTTTGGCGCCAGTAGTGTTTCACCACTGGGGGAAAGGGGAAAAAATGTTTTTTCATTGATTAGGGGAAGTCCCCCTTTTTGAGGGGGAAGCTGTACTTGCCCGGGGGTTTGGGGAATTTTAGGATCGTTATCTGAATTTTGAGGAAAATTTTTGTTTGTCTAAAAATTCCCTGTTTGTTTTTTGAGATAAACTTAGGTTTAATTCTCTGGGGAAAAGCGGGGATGTTTTTTATGACAAATCACACAGGGGGTTGATTGATAATTATTTTACAAAACAGTTAAAAAATAATCTGTTTTTTTTTTAACCAAATACCCCTTATTTGGTGAAAAATTTGAGAATTTTTAAAAAGAGTAAATTTTATGCCCGGTTTTTTACACCAGACATTATTTTTTTGGGAGGAAATCTAGGGGGAATTTCCCCCAGCTGTGAAATAAACACTTGATCATTTCTTTTTAATTTTTTTATCAAGCGGGCTCTTCGAAAGTATCGCAACGTTTTTCAAAATTTTAAAATTTTTAAGGGGGCCGTTTTGAATGATCATGTTATAATTAAAAGCTTTTCCGAGATCAAGTTTTTTTTAGAAATGTGAATAAAATAAGTCTTCGCTTTGTATACTCAAATTTTTTTGGGGGTCAAATTTTGTTTGATTAAGGTATAGAAATGTCTAAGTTTACAAGAATTTGCTTTTATAATAGCTGGTGCTTCTAAACCTATCAAAGTGAGCACCAATTATGATCATTTCTTTACTGTACCTTTCTTTTAAAATGTCTATAGCCATTTGAAAATTAGCATCTTCAAGCTTAAGAGCTTCTATTAAACAAAGAGGTTCATCCTTTAGATAACTTTTAGATAAACAAGTTTTTCTACATTCGAAATATTTGAATTATCAATAATTATTGAGAAAAGCTGAAGAAAGAATTCAGGCTGTGACGTCACCTGAAAACTTAGGAATGTTGAGTGTAGGAAGCTTGACTTTTGGTAATGTGGGCGAAATAGATCGAAGCTGCCACAGGTGAAGGTGAAAAATGTGTTGGAGGTGCAGACAACTCTTGAATTTTTACATCAAATAAAGTAACTAATGCTAAATATTTGTCCTCAATACTTTCGAAATCATTATCAGTGTTATCTAGTTCAATAATTTTTTCTTGAACCAAGGAGTAGTCATAGAATGCTTTAACTAAATATTCTTTTCGATTTACATATGCAGGAATAGCGTTTTCCGTGTCTTTATATTTATGAAACCAGTTTTCAGTTCTGGTTATAGATTTAATAAATCCTCTCTTTTGAACTAAGCCCTCCATAACTATGCCTTAAAATTGCTAAATTTTACGAAATTACAAAAATTTTACAAGTACGGACCTGTAAGAGAAATATAATAAAGAAAGTTTTGCTAATATAATATTTTCTTACAATATTAACAATTAAAAACAACCATTTACTATTTTAACTTTTTTAGAAAAATTCCAAGTGCGGCCCTGGCCACTTTTATTTTTATCGGAAATCACAAAGAGTCTTTAATTTTCTACAAATGTTTTTGTTTTTCAAGTTTGTAATAGTCTTTCACTTTTTTATAATTTTGAGAATGTCTTTAGAATCAAACGTTTAGGCACTCTAATTTTTCCGACATGAGTTATTTTGTTTGAAGAAATTTTAACCTAAAAAATCGAAGGACCTTTATTGAAATATCCGGCTCGAAGCTGACCAAAAATTGTTGTATTGTAGTCTTGTATTATTACCTACTACAATCCAAGAATATCCTTAGGCGTTGGAATGTTCTGAATTAAACTCAATGTCGGATTAATTATTATGTTTAATCTCATATCAAAATTAATTTTGTTTATTATGTTACACAGTGCCTTTAATTATAAGTCAAAAATAAACGAATTGAAATGTTCTTGGTAATTAGAAAAGTCTTACTCAGGGAAAACCAACTATGGAACTTTATTTTTGCTACCCACACACAATCACTGAATTCATCTCGTCTTTTTTTGAATGGAATGGGCCACTTTCGTGACTGCCGGCGGCTTCGCATGGAAAACAAGCTGGTTGCTCTGATAGTTGGAAGCGCAGACAGCGCGGGAAGCTTTGTGATTGGAGCGGCGGGTCCTTGTAATGCGAACTAGAGGCTATTAATAGAATTTACACGTTGGGTTCGAACACATGTAATTTTTGCAATTTTTTCTTGTTTTAAACAATTTGTTTTATTTTCTTAATAAATATAATCGAAAAGCAAAATTAGATTCTTTTATAAAATTATAAGTATTTTAATCAATTTTTTTAGATAAAAAGATTAATTTAGTATCCTTATTTTTAGGTTTTAAATTGTATTTTAATCACATCTTAATAAATTTGAAAATTGATTTTTTTTGATAATTAAAGTATTTTAATTTTTTTACAAGTATTTCTTTAATATTTATAGTTTTTAGAATTGTTTCTAATCACCATAAAATTAAAAGTAAGCAATTTTGAAAAATATTTTGATTTTGATAACTTAATTATTTATTATTATTTTGTTCTGACAAAATTGCTGTTAAAAAATTATAATTTTCTGAATTGTTGTGCCTAATTTTAAAATTTAATAAAGTAATAAAAACACTAAAAATTTACGATTAAACTTATAATTTTTAAATAAGTAATTAATTTTTATTTTTATTACTTGCATATAAAATTAGCAAAAATCAAAAAATTATTTATTTAAAAACAAGACTAAAAACCTATAAATGAATAAAAACCTTTTTTTTTCTAACAAAATTTTTGGGTTAAAATCAAATTATCTTATTTTTGCTTTTCAAAATATTTATTAATTTATCTAGACAAGTTTAAACAAAAAAAAATAGGCAAATTAATCAATAAAATTTTTTTTTTTCCTTTTGAACAAAAAAAATAAAGATAGATCTTTATGTTAGCTATAAATAATTATTTTTTAAAACGTTTTATCTAGAAAGTTACTACAACAATAAAAACTAATAAATAGGTCAAATAATCCACAAAATAAAATTTTTTTTTCAAATCTATTTTGTGGGAACAAAAAACAATAGAATGAAGGTTAGCCCAATAATTATTTTTTAAAGTTTCACTTTGAAGTGACTTGTGAGCAAAATAATAATAAATAGATTTAAGTTTCAAAATCAAAAATTTCTAAATTGCTTACTTTAATGATGGTTAGTTAGAAATCATCTAAACCTAATAAATGAATAAAGGATACTAAATTACTTTTTATCTAAAAAAATTTATTAAAATACTATAATTTTATTAAAGATCTAATTTTGCTTTTCCGATTATATTTATTAAGAAAATAAAACAAATTGTTTAAAACAAAAAAAATTGCAAAAATTACCTGAATAAAACCTTTTTTTTCCCTTTTGTACAGAAATTTTTGGTTAAAATCAAATTATTCTTTATTTTTCGTCTTATTAAAAATATTTATATACCTTTTTATCTAGACAAGTTACTTCAACTGACCACAACTAACCGCAATAGGCAAATAATCCACTAAAATTATGATTTTATATTCAAATCTATTTCGTGGGAACAAAAAACAATAAGAGATAGACTTTAGGTTAGCCCAAATCAATTATTTTTTAAAAAAGTTTCACTTTAGAAGAGAGTTAGTTTTAAATATCCTTCATAATACAAAAATTATTAAACAATTCTTAATATCTTATAAATTAATTAGGTATACTTTTTAAAATTTACCGTAGTATCTCTAACAAATTACGAAATAAGATCAGAAAGGCAAAAATTAACTTTTTTTTAATATATTTTTAAGTTTTCTTGAACTAAATGAAAAATGTTAGAATTTTTTTCTAAAAATAGTAATTGGAAAGGGGGCATGAGAAGTTAAAAGATATATTCAAGGAAATAGTCAGTCTCTGCTTAATAATTTTAAGTTACTTAACCCAAAATGCTTTGTTTAAATTGAAAAAAATAATAAATTAAAAAAAAATATTTATTAAAAAAATTAAAGTCTTATCCTAGAATTTTTAGTGTTTTTATTACTTGCCCATATAAAAATTAGCAAACAATTCAAGAAAATTATAATTTTTTAACAGCAAGTGACTTGTGAGAACAAAAAATAATAATAAATAGTGTTTAAGTTATCCAAAATCAAAATATTTTTCTAAAATTGTTTACTTTTAATGATGGTTAGTTAGAAATCAATTCTAAAAACCTAATAAATGAATAAAGGATACTAAATTAATCTTTTATCTAAAAAAATTGATTGAAATACTTATAATTTTATTAAAAAGAATCTAATTTTTGCTTTTCCGATTATATTTATTAAGAAAATAAAACAAATTGTTTAAAACAAAAAAAATTGCAAAAATTACATGAATAAAACCTTTTTTTTCCCTTTTGTACAGAAATTTTTAGTTAAAATCAAATTATTCTTTATTTTTCGTCTTATTAAAAATATTTATATACCTTTTTATCTAGACAAGTTACTACAACTGACCACAACTAAACACAATAGGCAAATAATCCACTAAAATTATTATTTTATATTCAAATCTATTTCGTGGGAACAAAAAACAATAAGAGATAGACTTTAGGTTAGCCCAAATCAATTATTTTTTAAAAAAGTTTTACTTTAGAAGAGAGTTAGTTTTAAATATCCTTCATAATACAAAAATTATTAAACAATTCTTAAAATCTCATAAATTAATTAGGTATACTTTTTAAAATTTACCGTAGTATCTCTAACAAATTACGAAATAAGATCAGAAAGGCAAAAATTAACTTTTTTTTAATAAATTTTTAAGTTTTCTTGACCTAAATGGAAAATGTTAGAATTTTTTTCTTAAAATAGTAATTGGAAAGGGGGCATGAGAAGTTAAAAGATATATTCAAGGAAATAGTCAGTCTCTGCTTAATAATTTTAAGTTACTTAACCCAAAATGCTTTGTTTAAATTGAAAAAAATAATAAATTAAAAAAAAATTACTTATTTAAAAAATTAAAGTCTTACCCTAGAAATTTTAGTGTTTTTATTACTTGCCCATATAAAAATTAGCAAACAATTCAAGAAAATTATAATTTTTTAACAGCAAGTGACTTGTGAGATCAAAAAATAATAAATAGTGTTTAAGTTATCCAAAATCAAAATATTTTTCTAAAATTGTTTACTTTTAATGATGGTTAGATAGAAATCAATTCTAAAAACCTAATAAATGAATAAAGGATACTAAATTAATCTTTTTATCTAAAAAAATTGATTAAAATACTTATAATTTTATTAAAAAGAATCTAATTTTTGCTTTTCCGATTATATTTATTAAGAAAATAAAACAAATTTTTTAAAACAAAAAAAAAATGCAAAAATTACATGAATAAAACCTTTTTTTCCCCTTTTGTATAGAAATTTTTGGTTAAAATCAAATTATTCTTTATTTTTCGTCTTATTAAAAATATTTATATACCTTTTTATCTAGACAAGTTACTACAACTGACCACAACTAACCACAATAGGCAAATAATCCACTAAAATTATTATTTTATATTCAAATCTATTTCGTGGGAACAAAAAACAATAAGAGATAGACTTTAGGTTATCCCAAATCAATTATTTTTTAAAAAGTTTTACTTTAGAAGAGAGTTAGTTTTAAATATCCTTCATAATACAAAAATTATTAAACAATTCTTAAAATCTCATAAATTAATTAGGTATACTTTTTAAAATTTACCGTAGTATCTCTAACAAATTACGAAATAAGATCAGAAAGGCAAAATTAACTTTTTTTAATAAATTTTTAAGTTTTCTTGACCTAAATGGAAAATGTTAGAATTTTTTTCTTAAAATAGTAATTGGAAAGGGCATGAGAAGTTAAAAGATATATTCAAGGAAATAGTCAGTCTCTGCTTAATAATTTTAAGTTACTTAACCCAAAATGCTTTGTTTAAATTGAAAAAAATAATAAATTAAAAAAAAATTACTTATTTAAAAATTAAAGTCTTACCCTAGAAATTTTAGTGTTTTTATTACTTGCCCATATAAAAATTAGCAAACAATTCAAGAAAATTATAATTTTTAACAGCAAGTGACTTGTGAGATCAAAAAATAATAAATAGTGTTTAAGTTATCCAAAATCAAAATATTTTTCTAAAATTGTTTACTTTTAATGATGGTTAGATAGAAATCAATTCTAAAAACCTAATAAATGAATAAAGGATACTAAATTAATCTTTTTATCTAAAAAAATTGATTAAAATACTTATAATTTTATTAAAAAGAATCTAATTTTTGCTTTTCCGATTATATTTATTAAGAAAATAAAACAAATTTTTTAAAACAAAAAAAATGCAAAAATTACATGAATAAAACCTTTTTTTCCCCTTTTGTATAGAAATTTTTGGTTAAAATCAAATTATTCTTTATTTTTCGTCTTATTAAAAATATTTATATACCTTTTTATCTAGACAAGTTACTACAACTGACCACAACTAACCACAATAGGCAAATAATCCACTAAAATTATTATTTTATATTCAAATCTATTTCGTGGGAACAAAAAACAATAAGAGATAGACTTTAGGTTACCCAAATCAATTATTTTTTAAAAAAGTTTCACTTTAGAAGAGAGTTAGTTTTTAATATCCTTCATAATACAAAAATTATTAAACAATTCTTAATATCTTATAAATTAATTAGGCATACTTTTTAAAATTTACCGTAGTATCTCTAACAAATTACGAAATAAGATCAGAAAGGCAAAAATTAACTTTTTTTAAATAAATTTTTAAGTTTTCTTCACCTAAATGAAAAATGTTAGAATTTTTTTCTAAAAATAGTAATTGGAAAGGGTGCATGAGAAGTTAAAAGATATATTCATGGAAATAGTCAGTCTCTGCTTAATAATTTTAAGTTACTTAACCCAAAATGCTTTGTTTAAATTGAAAAGAATAATAAATTTAAAAAAAAAATTACTTATTTAAAAAATTAAAGTCTTATCCTAGAATTTTTAGTGTTTTTATTACTTGCCCATTTAAAATTAGCAAACAATTCAAGAAAATTATAATTTTTTAACAGCAAGTGACTTGTGAGAACAAAAAATAATAATAAATAGTGTTTAAGTTATCCAAAATCAAAATATTTTCTAAAATTGTTTACTTTTAATGATGGTTAGTTAGAAATCAATTCTAAAAAACTAATAAATGAATAAAGGATACTAAATTAATCTTTTTATCTAAAAAAATTGATTAAAATACTTATAATTTTATTAAAAAGAATCTAATTTTTGCTTTTCCGACTATATTTATTAAGAAAATAAAACAAATTGTTTAAAACAAAAAAAAATGCAAAAATTACATGAATAAAACCTTTTTTTTCCCTTTTGTACAGAAATTTTTGGTTAAAATCAAATTATTCTTTATTTTTCGTCTTATTAAAAATATTTATATAACTTTTTATCTAGACAAGTTACTACAACTGACCACAACTAACCACAATAGGCAAATATTCCACTAAAATTATTATTTTATATTCAAATCTATTTCGTGGGAACAAAAAACAATAAGAGATAGACTTTAGGTTAGCCCAAATCAATTATTTTTTAAAAAAGTTTCACTTTAGAAGTGACTTGTGAGAACAAAAAATATTAATAAATAGTGTTTAAGTTATCCAAAATCAAAATATTTTTCTAAAATTGCTTACTTTTAATGATGGTTAGTTAGAAATCAATTCTAAAAACATAATAAATGAATAAAGGATACTAAATTAATCTTTTTATCTAAAAAAATTGATTAAAATACTTATAATTTTATTAAAAAGAATCTAATTTTTGCTTTTCCGATTATATTTATTAAGAAAATAAAACAAATTGTTTAAAACAAAAAAAAAATTGCAAAAATTACCAGAATGAAACCTTTTTTCCCTTTTGTGCAGAAATTTTTGGTTAAAATCAAATTATTCTTTATTTTTCGTCTTATTAAAAATATTTATATACCTTTTTATCTAGACAAGTTACTACAACTGACCACAACTAACCACAATAGGCAAATAATCCACTAAAATTATTATTTTATATTGTTCCGTGACACCCCGTATAAAAACACGGATCCTGGTTTTACACCTTTTTATTGGATATCTGGTTTACAAAGGTTTCTATGGTAACACTTTAACGTAACGTAATAATGACAACTGTTTAACCTTTAACTGTCTGTCAACTTCTTAACTCGTCGGAATCAAAACTAAAACTGGCCCGTGCGGATTTTCCTCGCGCTTTTTATAGTGAAGTGGAAAAGAATGGAAAAGTCTGGAAAAGTCTAGAATTAGCTGGAAGGATTCTTTTACTACAGGATGTAAGAAAAGTGTAAAAAGGATGTCTCCAGCGCCCTCAGGATAATCCGAATGACCGTCGAAAAAGGGAAAAACTAAGGTAACCTATTTTTAATAAATTATTAACCTAAATAAAATAATTCTAACCTTTTATATTTCTAATAACTAAACACTAACTAAAATCTGTAACATTGCCCCTCCCAAGTTTTGATCGTCTCGATCAAGTATTTCTCGATCTTGATAGCGACACAGCCGTTCTAGATGTACAACTTTCATCTTCGCCTGTGGGCTCTTCTGAATTCGGTACACCAGATCATTAAGCCGGGTTACTACTTTATATGGTCCCTCCCATGACTTCTGCAGTTTCGGTGAACGCCCCTTGGTTCTTTTGGATTGTATAACCAAACCTTTTCACCGACAATGAATCCCTTATGATTAGCTTTTAAGTCATAGCGGGACTTCATACGGTCACTTTCTTTTTGTAGCTTATTGCGAACCCCTTCGTGTATTTCTTGCAGCTGTTTACTGAGTTGACTTGCATAATCTTCTGCTGGCTTTTCATTGCTAGAAGGTCGTCCAGTAAGTAAATCAACTGGAAGGCATAACTCCGCTCCAAAAATGACTTTTGCAGGTGACGTTCCAGTTGTTTCGTGAGCTGCGGAGCGATAGGCTAGTAAAAACGGCTGTATACAGGTGTCCCAGTTACTTTGTTGGTCATTTACCTTAATTTTCAGGTAGTTATCAAGAGTTCTGTTAAATCTTTCGACCATTCCATCTGACTGGGGGTGAAGGGGTGTGGTTCTGGTTTTATGGATACCCAGGAGATTACAGAGGTTCTTGAATAGATCGGACTCAAAGTTTCTACCTTGATCAGTATGTATTTCTCTTGGTACTCCATATCGGCAAATCCATTGTTGAAATAGTACGTCGGCAATAGTGGTAGCTTCTTGATTTGGTATTGCGTAGACTTCTGGCCATTTGCTGAAGTAATCCATCGCTACCAAAATATAGCGATTCCCAGATTTACTTGTTGGAAATGGTCCTGCTATGTCTATGGCAATTCTTTCAAAAGGTGCCCCTACATTGTATTGCTTCATCTTGCCATGGCTTCGTGTCTTAGGTCCCTTGCTGGAGGCGCAGTCCTTACACATTTTACACCAGTCTTTAACATCGGCACGACTTCCCAGCCAGTAGAACCTTTCTCGAACCTTTTCAAGAGTCTTCATAACTCCGAAATGGCCACCGCCTATACCATTGTGCAAGGCTTGCAATACTTCTGGAACCCTTTTGGTTGGTAGTATTGTTTGATAGGTATGGCTTTTGCCGTCAGAACTTTCCCAGACTCTTTTTAAAAGTCCATCTTTCATTGCTAAAGAGTCCCATATGGCCCAGTACCCTTTAAATCTCGGAGACTTTGAAGCTACTTTCTGATAGGGGGGTCGTGCTGAATTTTCTGTCTTAAATTTCACAATATCTCCAAGATCAGGATCCTCTTGTTGTTCTTTTGCGAGGATTTTAGGGTCCCATTCTTGAGAGCACTGGATGCGGGTTCTTCGACAGTGAAATTCATCGGGATCTTCTTGTTCTTCACGTCTACTGCAATGTTTACAATCTTCGGGACAAGGTCTTCTTGATAGAGCGTCAGCATTTTTATGGTTTAATCCTCTTCGATGTTCAATTTTAAAATCGTATTCTTGAACACGTTGTAACCATCGTGCTATCTGGCCTTCAGGATTCTTGAACTGAAGCAACCATTTGAGTGATGCATGGTCCGTCCTTAGGTGGAATTTCTGGCCATAAAGGTACTTATGGAAGTGCTCCAGTGATTTGACAATAGCTAAAAGTTCTTTTCTGGTCACACAATAATTTCGTTCAGGTTTAGAAAGGACTTTGCTGAAATACGCTATCACTTTTTCTTGGCCATCCTGTACCTGTGACAAAATTCCACCAATAGAAGAATTGCTTGCATCAGTGTCCACAATAAATGTTTGATTTGGTTGTGGATATGACAACACTGGAGGATTGCAAAGGGCTTTCTTCAGTTGTATAAAGGCTGCTTCACATTCTGTGGTCCATTCATAACTTTTGTTATTCTCGGTAAGACGATGTAATGGTCTCGCAATGTCAGCAAATCCATGTATAAATCTTCTGTAGTAAGTGCACAGTCCCAGAAAACTTCTAACTTCATGCTTGTTTTTGGGTGTAGGCCAGTTTTGGATAGCTTCCGTCTTCCCTGGATCTGTTTTCACTCCTTCTTCACTTATTATGTGCCCAAGGTATTTAACTTCTTTCTGGAAAAGGTGACATTTCTTTGGACTAAGCTTCAGCTGGGCAGATCTTAGCTTCTGAAAAACCTCTTCGACATTTCTAAGGTGGTCTTCAAATGTTTTTCCAAGAATAATAATGTCATCTAGGTATACTAAGCATGTTTTCCAAGTTAGTCCCCGCAATGTTAACTCCATCAATCGTTCAAAGGTAGCAGGGGCATTGCACAGACCAAATGGCATAACATTAAACTGCCACAGTCCGGTTCCGGTCGAAAAGGCAGATTTTTCCTTATCTTCAGGATGAAGTTCTACTTGCCAATAGCCACTTTTCAGGTCTAAAGTCGAAAACCATTTTGAACCAGTCAGCGTGTCTAGAGTATCGTCTATTCTTGGTAATGGAAAACTGCCCTTCTTCGTGACGTCATTAAGTCTTCTGAAGTCAACACAAAATCTGGTAGAACCATCTTTTTTCTTAACCAGGACTACTGGAGATGACCATGGACTCTGGGATGGTTCTATAATGCCTTGGTTTTGCATGTCTCCAATTAACTTCTCAACTTCGTCTCTTTTAGCCAAAGGAATTCGTCGTGGTGGTTGCCTTATCGGCGTTGCATCACCAGTATTTATTCGATGTTGAACTATGCTGGTTTTTCCCAAATCCTTTTCAGAGAGGGAGAAAACGTCTTGATTCCTTCTTAAAAGGTCTTCCAGTTTAGTAACCTGCACTGGATTTAGCAGGGCTTTTGATGAAATCACCAGGTCTTGCAGAGCATCAGGTAGTTTACTGGAGGCAACTTCTACAGGTTTAGCAAAGGTATTAGTAATTATCACATTAGCAGGTTGACAGGTACCAATTTTGTCACCCTCTTTAACTTGTTGAGAGTAATCCTTTAGGTTTATCATTCTGACAAATACTGTATTTCTTTTGTTTTGCGCCAGAGTTCTTGCGGGTAGAATTCCTTTAGCGTATAGTGGACTACTTCCAATTGGTTCGACTATTAGAATTTCCCCTTCTTCTAAGTCTTCACATCTTGCTTGGATAATAGCTTCTGAATTTGGAGGTAATATTACATCTTCTTTAAGTACAACTTCTCGAATTGATGCTTCATTGTTCCGTGGGGGTCTCATTACAATCTCTTCATTATTAGTTCGCAGTATTCGTTGTGGAAGGTCAAGTACAAACTTCTGATGTTCCATAATGTCAAGGCCAAGAATAACTTCATCCATTATGTCAGCAACAAACACAACTTGTATAAAGGTTGTCGTCCCCAAGGTTATTCTGGCTTCATGTATTCCTTGAACTGGTATGACTTCTCCATTAGCAGATTCCAAAATGTAATTTTTCTCTGGACGGAATATTTTGCAGTAGGCTACGATGTTCGGCCTTACGATAGTATGTGTGGAACCAGTATCTAGAACCATTTCACATTCCCGACCGCATATATTTCCAGGTACTACCAAGCTGGAGCCGTTGTTTTGCAGCCGGGATACTCTTATTATTGTTGTTGATGGGGCTTGGTAGCAATGGGAGTTTTTAGAACTACTGGCAGGGACATTAAATCTGGTACAATTTCTTTGGACATGCCCCTCTTTACCACACTTCCAGCAAATGATTCCGTTTCTTCGTCGGAAAGTCATACTGTTGTCTCCGTCTGTTTGCTTTTTACGTACGATTTCTTGTAACTCTTTTACAATTCTTGTCAAATCGTTGTCAGAATTGCCTTCTTCTGGTACAGAGTTTATTCTTCGAACTCTTGTCTGACTTCTGGATGTTTGTTTAGCTGTTTCAAATTGAAGTGCATAGGCAAGAGCTTGGATATTTTCTTAAGTCTAGCCATTCTTAACGCCTGGTTCATATCTGGATCACGTAAGCCTTCAATAAAACTACCTACTGCTAATTCTTGTTTAATTTCTTCTGGGTAGGCTGGATATGTCAAATTAATTAGCCGTACGATATCCGCTTCATACTCCTGAAGGCTTTCATTGTATCTTTGTCTTCGTCCTTGAAGCTGAGCTTTATAAACCTCCTGTAAGTGGGCTTCACCGTATCTCATTTCCAGTAACTTTACAATGGATTCATAGTCACATTGCTTCTCCTTGGGAACGTTTCTTAAAACCTCCATAGCTTCACCTCGAAGAGCAAGTACTAGAGCACGTGCCTTCTCTTGTGAACTCCATTTATTACCATTGGCAGCAGCTTCAAATTGTCGCAGATACGTAACCCAGGGTATCTTGCCATCAAAAGTTGGTGGTTTCATAATAGTTGTTGCAGTACCACTTTCTGAGACGACGCTTGTACTAGCTATCTTTTCAATTTGTCGCTGTACTTCTTGTTGTATTTGGCCTTGAACTTGCTGTACAGTCTGCTGTATTTCTTCTATTTCTTCTTTAACATCTTCTTTGGTAAGTTTTAATTCAAGCAGCATTTGTGTTCTCATCTCATCTTGGCTTTGTTGAAATTCTTCTTTTAGGTGTTCTCGAATTTTCACCATCTTTTCTTTGAGTTCTTGTTTCATTTCTTCCTGGCTTTTTTTAATGTCTTTTTGAATTTTCTCGATCCGTTGTCTTGTTTCTGCTTGACTCCTCTTCATTTCTTCTTGACTGGTCTTTATTTCTCTTTTTAGATCTTCTCTCATGGATTCTTGGCCGGTCTTCATTTCTTCTTGATTGGTCTTCATTTCTCTCTTCAGATCTTCTTGGCTGGTCTTCATTTCTTTCTTCAGATCTTCTTGGCTGGTCTTCATTTCTTTCTTCAGATCTTCTTGGCTGGTCTTCATTTCTTTCTTCAGATCTTCTTGGCTGGTCTTCATTTCTTTCTTCAGATCTTCTTGGCTGGTCTTCACTTCTTTCTTCAAATCTTCTTGGCTGGCCATCATTTGCTTCATCAGTGCAGTTAATTCTTCCATAGTTGCTGTTTGCTGTCTGGTCCCAACCGGCATTCAAATATTCTTAATCACTTTCGCTTTCTTGTAGGTCCTCATCCCACTTCTGACACCAAATGTTCCGTGACACCCCGTATAAAAACACGGATCCTGGTTTTACACCTTTTATTGGATATCTGGTTTACAAAGGTTTCTATGGTAACACTTTAACGTAACGTAATAATGACAACTGTTTAACCTTTAACTGTCTGTCAACTTCTTAACTCGTCGGAATCAAAACTAAAACTGGCCCGTGCGGATTTTCCTCGCGCTTTTATAGTGAAGTGGAAAAGAATGGAAAAGTCTGGAAAAGTCTAGAATTAGCTGGAAGGATTCTTTTACTACAGGATGTAAGAAAAGTGTAAAAAGGATGTCTCCAGCGCCCTCAGGATAATCCGCAATGACCGTCGAAAAGGGAAAAACTAAGGAACCTATTTTTAATAAATTAATAACCTAAATAAAATAATTTAACCTTTATATTTCTAATAACTAAACACTAACTAAAATCTGTAACAATATTTAAACTAATTCGGGAACAAAAACAATAAGAGATAGACTTTAGGTTAGCCCAAATCAATTATTTTTTAAAAAAGTTTCACTTTAGAAGAGAGTTAGTTTTAAATATCCTTCATATACAAAAATTATTAAACAATTCTAATATCTTATAAATTAATTAGGTATACTTTTTAAAATTTACCGTAGTATTCTAACAAATTACGAAATAAGATCAGAAAGGCAAAAATTAACTTTTTTTAAATAAATTTTAAGTTTTCTTGACCTAAATGAAAATGTTAGAATTTTTTTCAAAAAATAGTAATTGGAAAGGGTACATGAAAAGTTAAAAGATATATTCAAGGAAATAGTCAGTCTCTGCTTAATAATTTTAAGTTACTTTTAAACCCCAAAAAAGCTTTGTTTAAATTGAAAAGAATAATAAATTAAAAAAATACTTATTTAAAAAATTAAAGTCTTATCCTAGAATTTATAGTGTTTTTATTACTTGCCCATATAAAAATTAGCAAAAATTCAAGAAAATTATAATTTTTTAACAGCAAGTGACTTGTGAGAACAAAAAATAATAATAAATAGTGTTTAAGTTATCCAAAATCAAAATATTTTTCTAAAATTGTTTACTTTTAATGATGGTTAGTTGTAAAAAAAAAGGATGTCTACCAGACTAATTCGAGATAATCACAACAAAAAAACCTCGAAAAATGGAAAAACAAAGGTAACCTATTTTTACTAATTAATAACCTAAATAAAATAATTTAACCTTTTATATTTCTAACTAACTAAACACTAATAAAATCCACTAAAATATTTAAATTCAAAATTCGGGGAACAAAAAACAATAAGAGATAGACTTTAGGTTAGCCCAAATCAATTATTTTTTAAAAAAGTTTCACTTTAGAAGAGAGTTAGTTTTAAATATCCTTCATAATACAAAAATTATTAAACAATTCTTAATATCTTATAAATTAATTAGGTATACTTTTTAAAATTTACCGTAGTATCTCTAACAAATTACGAAATAAGATCAGAAAGGCAAAAATTAACTTTTTTTAAATAAATTTTTAAGTTTTCTTGACCTAAATGAAAACTGTTAGAATTTTTTTCTAAAATAGTAATTGGAAAGGGTCATGAAAAGTTAAAAGATATATTCAAGGAAATAGTCAGTCTCTGCTTAATAATTTTAAGTTACTTAACCCAAAATGCTTTGTTTAAATTGAAAAGAATAATAAATTAAAAAAAATACTTATTTAAAAAATTAAAGTCTTATCCTAGAATTTTAGTGTTTTTATTACTTGCCCATATAAAAATTAGCAAACAATTCAAGAAAATTATAATTTTTTAACAGCAAGTGACTTGTGAGAACAAAAATAATAATAAATAGTGTTTAAGTTATCCAAAATCAAAATATTTTTCTAAAATTGTTTACTTTTAATGATGGTTAGTTAGAAATCAATTCTAAAACCTAATAAATGAATAAAGGATACTAAATTAATCTTTTTATCTAAAAAAATTGATTAAAATACTTATAATTTTATTAAAAGAATCTAATTTTTGCTTTTCCGATTATATTTATTAAGAAAATAAAACAAATTGTTTAAAACAAAAAAAATTGCAAAAATTACATGAATAAAACCTTTTTTCCCCTTTTGTACAGAAATTTTGGTTAAAATCAAATTATTCTTTATTTTTCGTCTTATTAAAAATATTTATATACCTTTTTATCTTTGACAAGTTATTACAACTGACCACAACTGACCACAATAGGCAAATAATCCACTAAAATTATTATTTTATATTCAAATCTATTTCGTGGGAACAAAAACATTAAGAGATAGACTTTAGGTTAGCCCAAATCAATTATTTTTTAAAAAAGTTTCACTTTAGAAGAGAGTTAGTTTTAAATATCCTTCATAATACAAAAATTATTAAACAATTCTTAAAATCTTATAAATTAATTAGGTATACTTTTTAAAATTTACCGTAGTATCTCTAACAAATTACGAAATAAGATCAGAAAGGCAAAAATTAACTTTTTTTTAATAAATTTTTAAGATTTCTTGACCTAAATGAAAAATAATGGAATTTTTTTTCTAAAAATAGTAATTGGAAATGGTGCATGAGAAGTTAAAAGATATATTCAAGGAAATAGTCAGTCTCTGCTTAATAATTTTTAGTTACTTAACCCAAAATGCTTTGTTTAAATTGAAAAGAATAATAAATTAAAAAAAAAAAATTACTTATTTAAAAAATTAAAGTCTTTTCCTAGAATTTTTAGTGTTTTTATTACTTGTCTATATAAAAATTAGCAAACAATTCAAGAAAATAATAATTTTTAACAGCAAGTGCTTGTGAGAACAAAAAAATAATAAATAGTGTTTAAGTTATCCAAAATCAAAATATTTTTCTAAAATTTTTACTTTAATGATGGTTAGTTAGAAATCAATTCTAAAACCTAATAAATGAATAAAGGATACTAAATTAATCTTTTATCTAAAATTGATTAAAATACTATAATTTTATTAAAAAGAATCTAATTTTTCTTTTCCGATTATATTTATTAAGAAAATAAAACAAATTGTTTAAAACAAAAATGCAAAAATTACATAATAAAACCTTTTTTTCCTTTTGTACAGAAATTTTGTTAAAATCAAATTATCTTTATTTCTCTTATTAAAAATATTTATATATTTATCTAACAAGTATACAACTACAAACTACAATAGAAATATCCATAAAATTTTATTTTATATTCAAATCTATTTCGTGGAAAAAAAAAAAGAGATAGATAGGTTACCAAATAATTATTTTTAAAAGTTTCCTTAGAAGAGAGTTAGTTTAAATATCCTTCATAATATTATTAAAAATCTAAAATCTATAAATTAATTAGTATACTTTTAAAATTTACGTAGATTTAACAAATTAAAATAAGATCAGAAAGGAAAATTAACTTTTTTTAAAAATTTTTAATTTCTGACTAAATGAAAAAATGAATTTTTTCTAAAAATAGTATTGAAATGTGCATGAGAAGTTAAAGATATATTCAAGGAAATAGTCGTCTCTGCTTAATAATTTAGTTAATTAACCCAAAATGCTTTGTTTAAATTGAAAAAATAATAAATTAAAAAAAATACTTATTTAAAAATTAAAGTCTTATCCTAGAATTTTTAGTGTTTTTATTACTTGTCCATATAAAAATTAGCAAACAATTCAAGAAAATTATAATTTTTAACAGCAAATGACTTGTGAGAACAAAAATAATAATAAATAGTGTTTAAGTTATCCAAAATCAAAATATTTTTCTAAAATTGTTTACTTTTAATGATGGTTAGTTAGAAATCAATTCTAAAACCTAATAAATGAATAAAGGATACTAAATTAATCTTTTTATCTAAAAAAATTGATTAAAATACTTATAATTTTATTAAAAGAATCTAATTTTGCTTTTCCGATTATATTTATTAAGAAAATAAAACAAATTGTTTAAAACAAAAAAAATTGCAAAAATTACATGAATAAAACCTTTTTTTCCCTTTTGTACAGAAATTTTGGTTAAAATCAAATTATTCTTTATTTTTCGTCTTATTAAAATATTTATATACCTTTTATCTAGACAAGTTACTACAACTGACCACAACTAACCACAATAGCAAATAATCCACTAAAATTATTATTTATATTCAAATCTATTTCGTGGGAACAAAAACAATAAGAGATAGATTTAGGTTAGCCCAAATCAATTATTTTTAAAAATTTCACTTTTAAAGAGAGTATTCAAATATCAAACAAAAATTTTAAAATTTTAAATTTATTAATGATATATTTTTAAAATTTAGCTAGATTTAAAAATTACAAATAAGTCAGAAGCAAAATTAATCTTTTTTTAATAAATTTTAATTTCTTATTAAAAAAAATTTAGAATTTTTTTTAAATTGTAATTGAAACAATAAGAAAATATATTTTAAAGAAATAGTACTTGCTAATAATATAAGTTATTTAACCAAAAATCTTTGTTTAAATTGAAAAAAATAATAAATTAAAAAAATTACTTTTAAAAAATTAAATCTTATCTAGAATTTTTTGTTTTATTATTTTATATAAAAATAAAACAATCAAGAAAATTATAATTTTTAACAGCAATGACTTTGAGAACAAAAAATAATAATAAATAGTGTTTAAGTTATCCAAAATCAAATATTTTTCTAAAATTGTTTACTTTTAATGATGGTAGTTAGAAATCAATTCTAAAACCTAATAAATGAATAAAGGATACTAAATTAATCTTTTATCTAAAAAATTGATTAAAATACTTATAATTTTATTAAAAGAATCTAATTTTGCTTTTCCGATTATATTTATTAAGAAAATAAACAAATTGTTTAAAACAAAAAAATTGCAAAAATTACAGAATAAACCTTTTTCCCTTTTGTAAGAAATTTTTGGTTAAATCAATTATTTTATTTTCGTCTTATTAAAATATTTATATACCTTTATCTAGACAAGTTACTACAATGACACAACTAACCAATAGGCAAATAATCCACTAAAATTTTATTTTATATTCAAATCTATTTCGTGGGAACAAAAACAATAAGAGAAATATAGACTTTAGTTAATCCCAAATCAAAATATTAAACAATTTTAAAATCTTATAAATTAATTAGGTAACTTTAAAATTTCGTAGTATTCTAACAAATTCGAAATAAGATCAGAAAGGCAAAATTAACTTTTTTAATAATTTTAAGTTTTCTTGACCTAAATGAAAAATGTTGAATTTTTTTCTAAAATAGTAATTGAAAGAGGGCATGAGAAGTTAAAGATATATTCAAAGAAATAGTCAGTCTCTGCTTAATAATTTTAAGTTACTTAACCCAAAATGCTTTGTTTAAATTGAAAAAATAATAAATTAAAAAAAAAATACTTATTTAAAAAATTAAAGTCTTATCCTAGAATTTTTAGTGTTTTTAATACTTGCCCATATAAAAATTAGCAAACAATTCAAAAAATTATAATTTTTTAACAGCAAGTGACTTGTGAGAACAAAAATAATAATAAATAGTGTTTAAGTTATCCAAAATCAAAATATTTTTCTAAAATTGTTTACTTTTAATGATGGTTAGTTAGAAATCAATTCTAAAAACCTAATAAATGAATAAAGGATACTAAATTAATCTTTTTATCTAAAAAAATTGATTAAAATACTTATAATTTTATTAAAAAGAATCTAATTTTTGCTTTTCCGATTATATTTATTAAGAAAATAAAACAAATTTTTAAAACAAAAAAATTGCAAAAATTACATGAATAAAACCTTTTTTCCCTTTTGTACAGAAATTTTTGGTTAAAATCAAATTATTCTTTATTTTTCGTCTTATTAAAAATTATTTATATACCTTTATCTAGACAAGTTACTACAACTGACCACAACTAACCACAATAGGCAAATAATCCACTAAAATTATTATTTTATATTCAAATCTATTTCGTGGGAACAAAAAACAATAAGAGATAGACTTTAGGTTAGCCCAAATCAATTATTTTTTAAAAAGTTTCACTTTAGAAGAGAGTTAGTTTTAAATATCCTTCATAATACAAAAATTATTAAACAATTCTTAAAATCTTATAAATTAATTAGGTATACTTTTAAAATTTACCGTAGTATCTCTAACAAATTACGAAATAAGATCAGAAAGGCAAAAATTAACTTTTTTTTAATTTTTAAGTTTTCTTGACCTAAATGAAAAATGTTAGAATTTTTTCTAAAAATAGTAATTGGAAAGGGGCATGAGAAGTTAAAAGATATATTCAAGGAAATAGTCAGTCTCTGCTTAATAATTTTAAGTTACTTAACCCAAAATGCTTTGTTTAAATTGAAAAAATAATAAATATAAAAAAATTACTTATTTAAAAAATTAAAGTCTTATCCTAGAATTTTTAGTGTTTTTATTACTTGCCCATATAAAAATTAGCAAACAATTCAAGAAAATTATAATTTTTAACAGCAGGTGACTTGTGAGAACAAAAATAATAATAAATAGTGTTTAAGTTATCCAAAATCAAAACATTTTTCTAAAATTGTTTACGTTTAATGATGGTTAGTTAGAAATCAATTCTAAAAACCTAATAAATGAATAAAGGATACTAAATTAATATTTTTATCTAAAAAATTGATAAAAATACTTATAATTTTATTAAAAGAATCTAATTTTGCTTTTCCGATAATATTTATTAAGAAAATAAAACAAATTGTTTAAAACAAAAAAATTGCAAAAATTACATGATAAAACCTTTTTTTCCCTTTTGTACAGAAATTTTTGGTTAAAATCAAATATTCTTTATTTTTCGTCTTATTAAAAATATTTATATACCTTTTTATCTAGACAAGTTACTACAACTGACCACAACTAACCACAATAGGCAAAAATCCACTAAAATTATTATTTTATATTCAAATCTATTTCGTGGAACAAAAAACAATAAGAGATAGACTTTAGGTTAGCCCAAATCAATTATTTTTTAAAAAAGTTTCACTTTAGAAGAGAGTTAGTTTTAAATATCCTTCATAATACAAAAATTATTAAAAATTCTTAAAATCTTATAAATTAATTAGGTATACTTTTTAAAATTTACCGTAGTATCTCTAACAAATTACGAAATAAGATCAGAAAGGCAAAAATTAACTTTTTTTTAATAAATTTTTAAGTTTTCTTGACCTAAATGAAAAATGTTAGAATTTTTTTCTAAAAATAGTAATTGGAAAGGGTGCATGAGAAGTTAAAAGATATATTCAAGGAAATAGTCAGTCTCTGCTTAATAATTATAAGTTACTTAACCCAAAATGCTTGTGTTTAAATTGAAAAGAATAATAAATTAAAAAAAATACTTATTTAAAAAATTAAAGTCTTATCCTAGAATTTTTAGTGTTTTTATTACTTGTCCATATAAAAATTAGCAAACAATACAAGAAAATTATAATTTTTTAACAGCAAGTGACTTGTGAGAACAAAAAATAATAATAAATAGTGTTTAAGTTATCCAAAATCAAAATATTTATCTAAAATTGTTTACTTTTAATGATGGTTAGTTAGAAATCAATTCTAAAAACCTAATAAATGAATAAGGATACTAAATTAATCATTTTATCTAAAAAAATGATTAAAATACTTAATTTTATTAAAAAGAATCTAATTTTGCTTTTCCGATATATTTATTAAGAAAATAAAACAAATTGTTTAAAACAAAAAAATTGCAAAAATTACATGATTAAAACCTTTATTTCCCTTTTGTACAGAAATTTTTGGTTAAAATCAAATATTCTTTATTTTTCGTCTTATTAAAAATATTTATATACCTTTTATTAGACAAGTTACTACAACTGACCAACTAACCACAATAGCAAAAATCCACTAAAATTATTATTTTATATTCAAATCTATTTCTGGGAAACGAAAAACAATAAGAGATAGATTTAGGTTAGTCCCAAATCAATTATTTTTAAAAAGTTTCACTTTAGAAGAGTTAGTTTTAAATATCCTTCATAATACAAAAATTATTAAAGATTCTTAAAATCTTATAAATTAATTAGGTATACTTTTTAAAAATTTACTAAGTATCTCTAACAAATTACGAAATAAGAATCAGATATGCAAAAATTAACTTTTTAAAAATTTTTAAGTTTTCTTGACCTAAATGAAAAATGTTAGAATTTTTTTCTAAAAATAGTAATTGGAAAGGGTGCATGAGAAGTTAAAAGATATATTCAAGGAAATAGTCAGTCTCTGCTTAATAATTATAAGTTACTTAACCCAAAATGCTTTGTTTAAATTGAAAAGAATAATAAATTAAAAAAATACTTATTTAAAAATTAAAGTCTTATCCTAGAATTTTTAGTGTTTTATTACTTGTCCATATAAAAATTAGCAAACAATTCAAGAAAATTATAATTTTTAACAGCAATGACTTGTGAGAACAAAAAATAATAATAAATAGTGTTTAAGTTATCCAAAATCAAAATATTTTCTAAAATTGTTTACTTTTAATGATGGTTAGTTAGAAATCAATTCTAAAAACCTAATAAGTGAATAAAGGATACTAAATTAATCTTTTTATCTAAAAAATTGATTAAAATACTTATAATTTTATTAAAAGAATCTAATTTTTGCTTTTCCGATTATATTTATTAAGAAAATAAAACAAATTGTTTAAAACAAAAAAACATTGCAAAAATTACATGAATAAAACCTTTTTTCCCTTTGTACAGAAATTTTTGGTTAAAATCAAATTATTCTTTATTTTTCGTCTTATTAAAAATATTTATATACCTTTTATCTAGACAAGTTACTACAACTGACCACAACTAACCACAATAGGCAAATAATCCACTAAAATTATTATTTTATATTCAAATCTATTTCGTGGGAACAAAAAACAATAAGAGATAGACTTTAGGTTAGCCCAAATCAATTATTTTTTAAAAAAGTTTCACTTTAGAAGAGAGTTTTAAATATACTTCATAATACAAAAATTATTAAACAATTCTTAAAATCTTATAAATTAATTAGGAATACTTTTTAAAATTTACCGTAGTATCTCTAACAAATAACGAAATAAGATCAGAAAGGCAAAAATTAACTAGTTTGGTCTTGACAAAGTTCGAAATTGTGAAAAAATTCATTGTAATATCCGGGACATATCCTAATTATGACCGGTATATTTTTTGAGCCGATACAGATGCGACTTTGAAATTTTGCAGTTACATAGAGAAAGGTACTTCCCATAACGTCCTAAAATTCTGTCTTACAAGGATATATAGTTTGGTCTTGACAAAGTTCGAAATTGTGAAAAAATTCATTGTAATATCCGGAAAACATATCCTAATTTAGACCGGTATATTTTTTGAGCCGATAGAGATACGACTTTGAAATTTTGCACTTACATAAAGAAAGGTGCATCCCACAACATCCTAAAATTCTGTCTTACAAGGATATATAGTTTGGTCTTGACAAAGTTCGAAATTGTGAAAAAATTCATTGTAATATCCGGAACATATCGTAATTTTTGCAATTTTTTTTTGTTTTAAACAATTTGTTTTATTTTCTTAATAAATATTATCGGAAAAGCAAAAATTAGATTCTTTTTAATAAAATTATAAGTATTTTAATCAATTTTTTTAGATAAAGAGATTAATTTAGTATCCTTTATTCATTTATTAGGTTTTTAGAATTGATTTCTGTCTTACAAGGATATATGGTTTGGTCTTGACAAAGTTCGAAATTGTGAAAAAATTCATTGTAATATCCGGAAAACATATCCTAATTTAGACCGGTATATTTTTTGACCCGATACAGATGCGACTTTGAAATTTTGCAGTTACATAAAGAAAGGTACGTCCCACAACATCCTAAAATTCTGTCTCACAAGGATATATAGTTTGGTCTTGACAAAGTTCGAAATTGTGAAAAAATTCATTGTAATATCCGGAACATATCGTAATTTTTGAATTTTTTTTTTCTTTTAAACAATTTGTTTTATTTTCTTAATAAATATTATCGGAAAAGCAAAAATTAGATTCTTTTTAATCAAATTATAAGTATTTTAATCAATTTTTTTAGATAAAAAGATTAATTTAGTATCCTTTATTCATTTATTAGGTTTTTAGAATTGATTTCTAACTAACCATCATTAAAAGTAAACAATTTTAGAAAAATATTTTGATTTTGGATAACTTAAACACTATTTATTATTATTTTTTGTTCTCACAAGTCACTTGCTGTTAAAAAATTATAATTTTCTTGAATTGTTTGCTAATTTTTATATGGACAAGTAATAAAAACACAAAAAATTCTAGGATAAGACTTTAATTTTTTAAATAAGTAATTTTTTTAATTTATTATTCTTTTCAATTTAAACAAAGCATTTTGGGTTAAGTAACTTAAAATTATTAAGCAGAGACTGACTATTTCCTTGAATATATTTTTTAACTTCTCATGCACCCTTTCCAATTACTATTTTTAGAAAAAAATTCTAACATTTTTCATTTAGGTCAAGAAAACTTAAAAATTTATTAAAAAAAAGTTAATTTTTGCCTTTCTGATCTTATTTCGTAATTTGTTAGAGATACTACGGTAAATTTTTAAAAGTATACCTAATTAATTTATAAGATTTTAAGAATTGTTTAATAATTTTTGTATTATGTAGGATATTTAATACTAACTCTCTTCTAAAGTGAAACTTTTTAAAAAAATTATTGATTTGGGCTAACCTAAAGTCTATCTCTTATTGTTTTTTGTTCCCACGAAATAGATTTGAAGATAAAATAATAATTTTAGTGGATTATTTGCCTATTGTGGTTAGTTGTGGTCAGTTGTAGCAACTTGTCTAGATAAAAAGGTATATAAATATTTTTAATAAGACGAAAAATAAAAAATAATTTGATTTTAACCAAAAATTTCTGTACAAAAGGGGAAGAAAAGGTTTTATTCATGTAATTTTTGCATTTTTTTTTGTTTTAAACAATTTGTTTTATTTTCTTAATAAATATAATCGGAAAAGCAAAAATTAGATTCTTTTTAATTAAATTATAAGTATGTCAATCAATTTTTTTAGATAAAAAGATTAATTTAGTATCCTTTATTCATTTATTAGGTTTTTAGAATTGATTTCTAACTAAGCATCATTAAAAGTAAACAATTTTATAAAAATATTTTGATTTTGGATAACTTAAACACTATTTATTATTATTTTTTTTCTCACAACTCACTTGCTGTTAAAAAATTATAATTTTCTTGAATTGTTTGCTAATTTTTATATGGGCAAGTAATAAAAACACTAAAAATTCTAGGATAAGACTTTAATTTTTTAAATAAGTAATTTTTTTTTAATTTATTATTCTTTTCAATTTAAACAAAGCATTTTGGGTTAAGTAACTTAAAATTATTAAGCAGAGACTGACTATTTCCTTGAATATATCTTTTAACTTCTCATGCACCCTTTCCAATTACTATTTTTAGAAAAAAATTCTAACATTTTTCATTTAGGTCAAGATAACTTAAAAACTTATTAAAAAAAAGTTAATTTTTGCCTTTCTGATCTTATTTCGTAATTTGTTAGAAATACTACGGTAAATTTTAAAAAGTATACTTAATTAATTTATAAGATTTTAAGAATTGTTTAACAATTTTTGTATTATGAAGGATATTTAAAACTAACTCTCTTCTAAAGTGAAACTTTTTTAAAAAATAATTGATTTGGGCTAACCTAAAGTCTATCTCTTATTGTTTTTTGTTCCCACGAAATAGATTTGAATATAAAATAATAATTTTAGTGGATTATTTGCCTATTGTGGTTAGTTGTGGTCAGTTGTAGTAACTTGTCTAGATAAAAAGGTATATAAATATTTTTAATAAGACGAAAAATAAAGAATAATTTGATTTTAACCAAAAATTTCTGTACAAAAGGGGAAAAAAAGGTTTTATTCGTGTAATTTTTGCATTTTTTTTTGTTTTAAACAATTTGTTTTATTTTCTTAATAAATATAATCGGAAAAGCAAAAATTAGATTCTTTTTAATAAAATTATAAGTATTTTAAACAATTTTTTTAGATAAAAAGATTAATTTATTATCCATTATTCATTTATTAGGTTTTAAGAATTGATTTCTAACTAACCATCATTAAAAGTAAACAATTTTAGAAAAATATTTTGATTTTGTATAACTTAAACTACGGTAAATTTTAAAAAGTATACCTAATTAATTTATAAGATTTTAGGAATTGTTTAATAATTTTTGTATTATGAAGGATATTTAAAACTAACTCTCTTCTAAAGTGAAACTTTTTTAAAAAATAATTGATTTGGGCTAACCTAAAGTCTATCTCTTATTGTTTTTTGTTCCCACGAAATAGATTTGAATATAAAATAATAATTTTAGTGGATTATTTGCCTATTGTGGTTAGTTGTGGTCAGTTGTAGTAACTTGTCTAGATAAAAAGGTATATAAATATTTTTAATAAGACGAAAAATAAAGAATAATTTGATTTTAACCAAAAATTTCTGTACAACAGGGGAAAAAAAAGGTTTTATTCATGTAATTTTTGCAATTTTTTTTTGTTTAAAACAATTTGTTTAATTTTCTTAATAAATATAATCGGAAAAGCAAAAATTAGATTCTTTTTAATAAAATTATAAGTATTTTAATCAATTTTTTTATATAAAAAGATTAATTTTGTATCCTTTATTCATTTATTAGGTTTTTAGAATTGATTTCTAACTAACCATCATTAAAAGTAAACAATTTTAGAAAAATATTTTGATTTTGGATAACTTAAACACTATTTATTATTTTTTAAAAAAGTTTTACTTTAGAAGAGAGTTAGTTTTAAATATCCTTCATAATACAAAATGTATTAAACAATTCTTAAAATCTTATAAATTAATTAGGTATACTTTTTAAAATTTACCGTAGTATCTCTAACAAATTACGAAATATGATCAGAAAGGCAAAAATTAATTAACAGTTTCACTTTAGAAGAGAGTTAGTTTTAATTACTTATAATTTTATTAAAAAGAATCTAATTTTTGCTTTTCCGATTATATTTATTAAGAAAATAAAACAAATTCTTTAAAACAAAAAAAAAATGCAAAAATTACAAGAATAAAACCTTTTTTTCCCCTTTTGTACAGAAATTTTTTGTTAAAATCAAATTATTCTTTATTTTTCGTCTTATTAAAAATATTTATATACCTTTTTATCTAGACAAGTTACTACAACTGACCACAACTAACCACAATAGGCAAATAATCCACTAAAATTATTATTTTATATTCAAATCTACTTCGTGGGAAAAAAACAATAAGAGATAGACTTTAGGTTAGCCCAAATCAATTATTTTTTAAAAAAGTTTCACTTTAGAAGAGAGTTAGTTTTAAATATCCTTCATGGTACAAAAATTATTAAACAATTCTTAAAATCTTATAAATTAATTAGGCATACTTTTAAAATTTACCGTAGTATCTCTAACAAATTACGAAATAAGATCAGAAAGGCAAAAATTAACTTTTTTTTTTAATTTTAAGTTTTCTTGACCTAAATGACAAATGTTAGAATTTTTTCTAAAAATAGTAATTGGAAAGGGGGCATGAGAAGTTAAAAGATATATTCAAGGAAATAGTCAGTCTCTGCTTAATAATTTTAAGTTACTTACCCAAAATGCTTTGTTTAAATTGAAAAAATAATAAATTAAAAAAATTACTTATTTAAAAAATTAAAGTCTTATCCTAGAATTTTTAGTGTTTTTATTACTTGTCCATATAAAAATTAGCAAACAATTCAAGAAAATTATAATTTTTTAACACCAAGTGACTTGTGAGAACAAAAAATAATAATAAATAGTGTTTAAGTTGTCCAAAATCAAAATATTTTTCTAAAATTGTTTACTTTTAATGATGGTTAGTTAGAAATCAATTCTAAAAACCTAATAAATGAATAAAGGATACTAAATTAATCTTTTTATCTAAAAAATTGATTAAAATACTTATAATTTTATTAAAAGAATCTAATTTTTGCTTTTCCGATTATATTTATTAAGAAAATAAAACAAATTGTTTAAAACAAAAAAAACTTGCAAAAATTACATGAATAAAACCTTTTTTTCCCCTTTTGTACAGAATGTTTTGGTTAAAATCAAATTATTCTTTATTTTTCGTCTTATTAAAAACATTTATATACCTTTTTATCTAGACAAGTTACTACAACTGACCACAACTAACCACAATAGGCAAATAATCCACTAAAATTATTATTTTATATTCAAATCTATTTCGTGGGAACAAAAAACAATAAGAGATAGACTTTAGGTTAGCCCAAATCAATTATTTTTTAAAAAGTTTCACTTTAGAAGAGAGTTAGTTTTAAATATCCTTCATAATACAAAAATTATTAAACAATTCTTAATATCTTATAAATTAATTAGGAATACTTTTTAAAATTTACCGTAGTATCTCTAACAAATTACGAAATAAGATCAGAAAGGCAAAAATTAACTTTTTTTTAATAAAAAACAAAAATTCTGTCTTACAAGGATATATAGTTTGGTCTTGACAAAGTTCGTAATTGTGAAAAAATTCATTGTAATATGCTAAAATTCTGTCTTACAAGGATATATAGTTTGGTCTTGACAAAGTTCGAAATTGTGAAAAAATTCATTGTAATATCCGGAACATATCCTAATTTAGACCGGTATATTTTTTGACCCGATACAGATGCGAGTTTAAAATTTTGCAGTTACATAAAGAAAGGCACTTCCCATAACGTCCTAAAATTCTGTCTTACAAGGATATACAGTTTGGTCTTGACAAAGTTCGAAATTGTGAAAAAATTCATTGTAATATCCGGAACATATCCTAATTTAGACCGGTATATTTTTTGAGCCGATACAGATGCGAGTTTAAAATTTTGCAGTTACATAAAGAAAGGTACGTCCCACAACATCCTAAAATTCTGTCTTACAAGGATATATAGTTTGGTCTTGACAAAGTTCGAAATTGTGAAAAAATTCATTGTAATATCCGGGACATTTCCTAATTAAGACAGGTATATTTTTTGAGCCGATACAGATGCGACTTTGAAATTTTGCAGTTACATAAAGAAAGGTACTCCCAAACATCCTAAAATTCTGTCTTACAAGGATATATAGTTTGTCTTGACAAAGTTCGAAATTGTGAAAAAATTCATTGTAATATCCGGAAACATATCCTAATTTAGACCGGTATATTTTTTGAGCCGATAGAGATACGACTTTGAAATTTTGCAGTTACATAAAGAAAGGTACTCCCAAACATCCTAAAATTCTGTCTTACAAGGATATATAGTTTGGTCTTGACAAAGTTCGAAATTGTGAAAAATTCATTGTAATATCCGGAACATATCCTAATTTAGACGGTATATTTTGAGCCGATAAGATCGAGTTTGAAATTTTGAGTTACATAAAGAAAGGTACATCCCATAACATCCTAAAATTCTGTCTTCAAGGATATATAGTTTGGTCTTGACAAAGTTCGAAATTGTGAAAAATTCATTGTAATATCCGGACATATCCTAATTTAGACGGTATATTTTTGAGCCGATACAGATGCGATTTAAATTTTGCAGTTACATAAAGAAAGGTCATCCCATAACATCCTAAAATTCTGTCTTACAAGGATATATAGTTTGGTCTTGACAAAGTTCGAAATTGTGAAAAATTCATTGTAATATCCGGAACATATCCTAATTTAGACCGGTATATTTTTTGAGCCGATACAGATAGCAGACTTTGAAATTTTGCAGTTACATAAAGAAAGGTACATCCCACAACATCCTAAAATTCTGTCTTACAAGGATATATAGTTTGGTCTTGACAAAGTTCGAAATTGTGAAAAATTCATTGTAATATCCGGAACATATCCTAATTTAGACCGGTATATTTTTTGAGCCGATACAGATGCGAGTTTGAAATTTTGCAGTTACATAAAGAAAGGTACGTCCCACAACATCCTAAAATTCTGTCTTACAAGGATATATAGTTTGGTCTTGACAAAGTTCGAAATTGTGAAAAAATTCATTGTAATATCCGGAACATATCCTAATTTAGACCGGTATATTTTTTGAGCCGATACAGATGCGAGTTTGAAATTTTGCAGTTACATAAAGAAAGGCACTTCCCATAACGTCCTAAAATTCTGTCTTACAAGGATATACAGTTTGGTCTTGACAAAGTTCGAAATTGTGAAAAAATTCATTGTAATATCCGGAAAACATATCCTAATTTAGACCGGTATATTTTTTGAGCCGATAGAGATACGACTTTGAAATTTTGCAGTTACATAAAGAAAGGTACTTCCCACAACATCCTAAAATTCTGTCTTACAAGGATATATAGTTTGGTCTTGACAAAGTTCGAAATTGTGAAAAATTCATTGTAATATCGGACATATCCTAATTAGACGGTATATTTTTTGAGCCGATACAGATCGAGTTTGAAATTTTGCAGTTACATAAAGAAAGGTACATCCCATCAACTCCTAAAATTCTGTCTTACAAGGATATATAGTTTGGTCTTGACAAAGTTCGAAATTGTGAAAAAATTCATTGTAATATCCGGAAACATATCCTAATTTAGACCGGTATATTTTTGAGCCGATACAGATCGAGTTTGAAATTTTGCAGTTACATAAAGAAAGGTACGTCCCACAACATCCTAAAATTCTGTCTTACAAGGATATATAGTTTGGTCTTGACAAAGTTCGAAATTGTGAAAAAATTCATTGTAATATCCGGAAACATATCCTAATTTAGACCGGTATATTTTTGAGCCGATACAGATGCGACTTTGAAATTTTTGCAGTTACATAAAGAAAGGTACATCCCACAACATCCTAAAATTCTGTCTTGCAAGGATATATAGTTTGGTCTTGACAAAGTTCGAAATTGTGAAAAATTCATTGTAATATCCGGAACATATCCTAATTTAGACCGGTATATTTTTTGAGCCGATACAGATGCGACTTTGAAATTTGCAGTTACATAAAGAAAGGTACTCCCAAACATCCTAAAATTCTGTCTTATCAAGGATATATAGTTTGGTCTTGACAAAGTTCGAAATTGTGAAAAATTCATTGTAATATCCGGAACATATCCTAATTTAGACCGGTATATTTTTTGAGCCGATAAGATCGATTTGAAATTTGCAGTTACATAAAGAAAGGTACATCCCACAATCTCCTAAAATTCTGTCTTACAAGGATATATAGTTTGGTCTTGACAAAGTTCGAAATTGTGAAAAATTCATTGTAATATCCGGAACATATCCTAATTTAGACCGGTATATTTTTTGAGCCGATACAGATGCGAGTTTGAAATTTTGCAGTTACATAAAGAAAGGTACATCCACAACATCCTAAAATTCTGTCTTACAAGGATATATAGTTTGGTCTTGACAAAGTTCGAAATTGTGAAAAAATTCATTGTAATATCCGGAACATATCCTAATTTAGACCGGTATTTTTTGAGCCGATACAGATGCGAGTTTGAAATTTTGCAGTTACATAAAGAAAGGTACTCCCAAACATCCTAAAATTCTGTCTTACAAGGATATATAGTTTGGTCTTGACAAAGTTCGAAATTGTGAAAAAATTCATTGTAATATCCGGACATATCCTAATTTAAGACCGGTATATTTTTGAGCCGATACAGATGCGACTTTGAAATTTTGCAGTTCTAAATTAATCTTTTTATCTAAAAAATTGATTAAAATACTTATAATTTTATTAAAAAGAATCTAATTTTGCTTTTCCGATTATATTTATTAAGAAAATAAAACAAATTGTTTAAAACAAAAAACTTGCAAAAATTACATGAATAAAACCTTTTTTTCCCTTTTGTACAGAATGTTTTGGTTAAAATCAAATTATTCTTTATTTTTCGTCTTATTAAAAACATTTATATACCTTTTATCTAGACAAGTTACTACAACTGACCACAACTAACCACAATAGGCAAATAATCCACTAAAATTATTATTTTATATTCAAATCTATTTCGTGGGAACAAAAAACAATAAGAGATAGACTTTAGGTTAGCCCAAATCAATTATTTTTTAAAAAGTTTCACTTTAGAAGAGAGTTAGTTTAAATATCCTTCATAATACAAAAATTATTAAACAATTCTTAAAATCTTATAAATTAATTAGGTATACTTTTTAAAATTTACGTAGTATCTCTAACAAATTACGAAATAAGATCAGAAAGGCAAAATTAACTTTTTTTAAAAAAAACAAAAATTCTGTCTTACAAGGATATATAGTTTGGTCTTGACAAAGTTCGTAATTGTGAAAAAATTCATTGTAATATGCTAAAATTCTGTCTTACAAGGATATATAGTTTGGTCTTGACAAAGTTCGAAATTGTGAAAAATTCATTGTAATATCCGGAACATATCCTAAAATTTAAACCGGTATATTTTTGAGCCGATACAGACACAACTTTGAAACTTTGCAGTTACATAAAGAAAGGTACGTCCCACAACATCCTAAAATTCTGTCTTACAAGGATATATAGTTTGGTCTTGACAAAGTTCGAAATTGTGAAAAAAATCATTGTAATATCCGGAACATATCCTTATTTAGACCGGTATATTTTTTGAGCCGATACAGATGCGAGTCTGAAATTTTGCAGTTACATAAAGAAAGGTACATCCCATAACATCCTAAAATTCTGTCTTGCAAGGATATATAGTTTGGTCTTGACAAAGTTCGAAATTGTAAAAAAATTCATTGTAATATCCGGAACATATCCTAATTTAGACCGGTATATTTTTTGAGCCGATACAGATGCGAGTTTGAAATTTTGCAGTTACATAAAGAAAGGTACATCCCATAACATCCTAAAATTCTGTCTTGCAAGGATATATAGTTTGATTAAAATACATATAATTTTATTAAAAAGAATCTAATTTTTGCTTTTCCGATTATATTTAATAAGAAAATAAAACAAATTGTTTAAAACAAAAAAAAAGTGCAAAAATTACATGAATAAAACCTTTTTTTCCCCTTTTGTACAGAAATTTTTGTTTAAAATCAAATTATTCTTTATTTTTCGTCTTATTAAAAATATTTATATAACTTTTTATCTAGACAAGTTACTACAACTGACCACAACTAACCACAATAGGCAAATAATCCACTAAAATTATTATTTTATATTCAAATCTATTTCGAGGGAACAAAAAACAATAAGAGATAGACTTTAGGTTAGCCCAAATCAATTATTTTTTAAAAAAGTTTCACTTTAGAAGAGAGTTAGTTTTAAATATCCTTCATAATACAAAAATTATTAAACAATTATACTAGTATACTTTTTAAAATTTACCGTAGTATCTCTAACAAATTACGATATAAGATCAGAAAGGCAAAAATTAACTTTTTTTAAATAAATTTTTAAGTTTTCTTGGCCTAAATGAAAAATGTTAGAATTTTTTTCTTAAAATAGTAATTGGAAAGGGGGCATGAGAAGTTAAAAGATATATTCAAAGAAATAGTCAGTCTCTGCTTAATAATTTTAAGTTACTTAACCCAAAATGCTTTGTTTAAATTGAAAAGAATAATCAATTAAACAAAAAAATTACTTATTTAAAAAATTAAAGTCTTTTCCTAGAATTTTTAGTGTTTTTATTACTTGTCCATATAAAAATTAGCAAACAATTCAAGAAAATTATAATTTTTTAACAGCAAGTGACTTGTGAGAACAAAAAATAATAATAAATAGTGTTTAAGTTATCCCAAATCAAAATATTTTTCAAAAATTGTTTACTTTTAATGATGGTTAGTTAGAAATCAATTCTAAAAACCTAATAAATGAATAAAGGATACTAAATTAATCTTTTTATCTAAAAAAATTGATTAAAATACTTATAATTTTATTAAAAAGAATCTAATTTTTGCTTTTCCGATTATATTTATTAAGAAAATAAAACAAATTGTTTAAAAAAAAAAAAATGCAAAAATTACATGAATAAAACCTTTTTTTCCCCTTTTGTACAGAAATTTTTGGTTAAAATCAAATTATTCTTTATTTTTCGTCTTATTAAAAATATTTATATACCTTTTTATCTAGACAAGTTACTACAACTGAGCACAACTAACCACAATAGGCAAATAATCTACTAAAATTATTATTTTATATTCAAATCTAGTTCGTGGGAACAAAAAACAATAAGAGATAGACTTTAGGTTAGCCCAAATCAATTATTTTTTAAAAAAGTTTCACTTTAGAAGAGAGTTAGTTTCAAATATCCTTCATAACACAAAAATAATTAAACAATTCTTAAAATCTTATAAATTAATTAAATACTTATTTAAAAAACAAATTGTTTAAAACGAAAAAAAAATGCAAAAATTACATGAATAAAACCTTTTTTTCCCCTTTTGTACAGAAATTTTTGGTTAAAATCAAATTATTCTTTATTTTTCGTCTTATTAAAAATATTTATATACCTTTTATCTAGACAAGTTACTACAACTGACCACAACTAACCACAATAGGCAAATAATCCACTAAAATTATTATTTTATATTCAAATCTATTTCGTGGAAACAAAAAACAATAAGAGATAGACTTTAGGTTAGCCCAAATCAATTATTTTTTAAAAAAGTTTCACTTTAGAAGAGAGTTAGTTTTAAATATCCTTCATAATACAAAAATTATTAAACAATTCTTAAAATCTTATAAATTAATTAGGTATACTTTTTAAAATTTACCGTAGTATCTCTAACAAATTACGAAATAAGATCAGAAAGGCAAAAATTAACTTTTTTTTAAAAAATTTTTAAGTTTTCTTGACCTAAATGAAAAATGTTAGAATTTTTTTCTAAAAATAGTAATTGGAAAGGGTGCATGAGAAGTTAAAGATATATTCAAGGAAATAGTCAGTCTCTGCTTAATAATTATAAGTTACTTAACCCAAAATGCTTTGTTTAAATTGAAAAGAATAATAAATTAAAAAAAAATACTTATTTAAAAAATTAAAGTCTTATCCTAGAATTTTTAGTGTTTTTATTACTTGTCCATATAAAAATTAGCAAACAATTCAAGAAAATTATAATTTTTTAACAGGAAGTGACTTGTGAGAACAAAAAATAATAATAAATAGTGTTTAAGTTATCCAAAATCAAAATATTTTTCTAAAATTGTTTACTTTTAATGATGGTTAGTTAGAAATCAATTCTAAAAACCTAATAAATGAATAAAGGATACTAAATTAATCTTTTTATCTAAAAAAATTGATTAAAATACTTATAATTTTATTAAAA
>JAHBCN010004402.1:0-64448 GCA_019359885.1 Listronotus oregonensis
CTTTACTATATTATTAGGGTCATATTAAAGAAGAGGAAGAAGAAGGAGAAGATGAAGATGATGTTTATAGGAAAAATATTGATAAAAACAATATATCTGATCAAGACACTATAAAAATTTCTAAAGACATTCTCTTAATGGAAAAAAATCGAGAAAGAAATCTAAATAACATTCAAATTGTAACTGTTGAAGATGTTCTTCAATTGGAAAAGAGAAAAAAGAACAAAGAAAAACAGTGTTAGGCGTGAATGATGTTTTGGCCATAAAACCAAAATCTAAGAAAAGAAGGACTCAAAATGAAGCACAAATATTTCAGTGTGACATTTGTAAAAGTACTTTTGATACGCGGAGAAAATTGACATTGCACAAATTTCGCCTTCACAATCCCAATTGGGAAACAAAGTATAAATGTGAAATCTGTGGTTTAAAGTCTAGGACAATGTCAGGTTAGTATATTTTCTGTCACATTACAGTTTATGTTAAAATTCTATCAGAAATAAAATCATCACATTACCATGTCTCTTCATTGTGGAACCTGTAGTTCATGTATATTAAAAATATTCCAGTACGCATAATGAGACAATTTATAACATCAGGCAAAATTGTAACCTGCCACTTCTCATTCCAAAAACTACCCTTATAAAAAAATTATATATTTTATGAAAGTAAGAAGATTTACAATCACCTCCCTGTTGCTAAGAACTACTCTATGTTTAAGATTATTTAAAAATAAAGCAAAAAAGCCTACTGGTCGATAAAGAGTACTACAACCTGTAGGAGTAGTACACTGATACCTTTTGCTTATTTTTAACTGACATGTTTCTGTTATTGTGCTGTTTTTATATCTTACAACATTTGTAAATTGAAAAGAATTTTGTATATGATTGTTGTCTCTCTATTTGTATAGTTTTCCATTAGATTTGGACTAAATAAAATAGGATTATCAGATCATTGATAATAAAAAATGCTTCCAAGTATACCTAATTATGGCAGTTGACCTGCTGGAAGCTTAAAAGGGCTCACTCATGTACAAACAAAACAAACAATATATATAGGTTACAAATCCATGGGGTCTTTAAGTGTTTTTTCTGGAGAGTGGGAAAGCTGCACGTGTGCAACCTGTCCCCAAAAAAGGATACAAAACTCTCTCTTCTAACTATAGACCTAGATCGCTTCTTTCTGTTGTTTACAAAGTAATGGAAAAATTAATCATTTCCCAAATCTTGAGGTATCCGGAAAAACACAAGATCTTACGTGATAGACAGTATGGATTCCGTCACAGAAGATCCAGAGCTGATCTTCTTTTCTTTGTCTCACACAACTGAAGTCCCTTGAGTTTCTTGGTGAATCTCAGATCGATGCTATTGGCATATCCAAAGCTTTCAATCAGGTCTGGCATGACGGGCTTCTTAACAAACTTCCTTCTTACGTTCTTCCATCTAAGCTTTGCTCTTGGCTCTCCTGTTTTCTTTCTAGTCGACGTATATCAGTTACTGTAGATGGTCATTCTTCCAGCTTCTACCAAATTAATGCTGGGGTGTCCCAGGGCTCAGTGCTGGCATCCCCTTTTTCTTCTACATATTAACAATCTTCTCTTTCCACAATCAATCCCATTCATAGTTTTCCTGACGATAGTACCCCCATTCTAGTATTAAATTTCTTAAGCCCCATGTAATTTGATTTAGAAAAAAAAGGAGGTCAAGAGATATTTTCCCCCAAATTTCACCAAAACCCTCAAAACCCTTTCCCTTTGGGATTTTTTTGGGGGCTTTAATGTTAAATTTTCCCTTTTGGGAGTATAAAACATTGGGCCTTCCCTTTTTGGCCTTTTAGTGTTGAAATTTTTAAAATACATTCTGGTTTAAAAGATTTTTTTTTTTTAAACCACCTTTTTCCAAATTTTTAAAAAAAATTTTGGAAAAGTGAATGATCCTTTTAATAAAAGTTTTTTTTTTATTAATTAGTTGATTCCTTTAATTCCCCGGCTATTTGGGTTGGGGAATAAAGTTTTTGGGGCGTTTTTCCCTTTTGGGATTTTGGAAAATCAACAAAAAATTAAATGTTTTTTAAAAAATTTTTGGGTTCAAATAATTTTTAATTTCTTAAAGCTCATAATTAAAAAAAAATAATTTTTCGTTAAAAAAAAAAAACAAAAAAAAATTGAAAAATCCAAAAGTTGATATTTTTGATTTTTTTTTTAAATTGGTTGTCAAATCAAATCAATATTTATTGAAAAGTCAAGAAGCTGTACAATAATTCACTTAAAACTAGTACAGGGTGATCAGTTAAGGGTAGCGAGCGGCCATATCTCATAAGATATTGGTCGTATAGATTTAAGAAAAAAAAAATCATAATAAAAGTCGCCAAGAAATTGCTGGAAATTATTTTTTGAGTTTGTCAAACGTCCGCTAGAGGGCGTTACACCAACACCAAGTAGAAAAATGGGATTTTTATAGAATTTTGTCTAATGAAAGTATATCGATGATATCATTTTTATATTTACTGACCATTTCCCTACATAACTGGTGGGGGAAGTTCAATTGTTTTTAAACAAACAATTTCTCCGTTTCTTTTGACCGGAAATTTTAAATTTCCAAAAACCTTTTTTTTTGAGCTCCCAATTAATAAATGGGAGCAAATTTTAATTTTTTTTTAAAAAACGTTATTTTTTTAATTTTGAATTTTCTTTAATTTAATGAAATGGGAAAATTTTTATTTTTTTTAACCGTTGGATATTAAAAATATAAAATTTTTTAATTTTAAAAAATGGCACGCCACTGTTTTTTATCAAAATAAAAAAACAGTTTTGTTAAACGCTTATTAGTTGCTAACAAAAGAACCTCTTGACTTTTTTTGTTAGACAAGCGGTTTTGGATTAAAAAATAAAATAGGTTTCATACTGTTTTACCTTATAATTATCATTGTAAACAGTATGTAAACCTATTTTATTTTTTAATCCAAAACCGTTTGTCTAACGAAAAAAGTCAAGAGGTTTTTTGTTAGCAACTAATAAGCATAACAAAAATGATTTTTATTTTATAAAAACAGTGGCGTGCATTTTTCAATGTAATAAAATTATATTTTGGGCAATATCAACGGTTCAAAAAGGTAGATAATAAATTCATTTCTAAATTATGGGAAAATTTATCCCCTTTTAAAAAATATAAAAATTAAAATACCATTACATTTGTTTTTTTTTAAAAAACTCAAAAAATTTGCTACCATTTCAGTTAACGCCACTAGCGGCGACAGCAAAGTCAAAATTCAAAAACCAATAAGCGTTTTGTAGTGCAAGTTATGCTTTTTATGAGCCTAAGTTTTAAAATCGGTCAAAAACGGGGGAAATCTTGGGTTTTTTTAAAACAATTAACTTCCCCACCCTTTATTTTGATAGATAGAAAAAACGTTTTAGACAAAAAATGTAGTGAAATGGTCAGTAAATAGGAAAATAATATCATCGATATACTTTCATTAGACAAATTTCTATAAAAATCCCATTTTTCTACTTGGTGTTGGTTGTTACGCCCTCAAGCGGACGTTTGACAAACTCGAAAATAATTTCCAGCAATTTCTCTTGGCGACTTTTATTATGATTTTTTTTTTCTTAAATCTATACGACCAATATCTTATGAGATATGGCCGCTCGCTACCCTTAACTGATCACCCTGTACATATGGTATTCCATTTAATTTATCAGTTGTACTAATAATTATTATAATTATAATATCCCCAACAAAACGAAAAACAAAAAATAAAAAACACAAATAAAAATGTTGTCATAAAACTAAACTAGTTAAGTCTAAATTTAAAAAAAGTAAAAGAACAGACAAAAATACAACAGTCATAATGCTAAAAAATAAAAGGTATACAAAACTTCAGTATTAAAAAAAAGTCAAAAACTTGTTTTAACATGTAGAATAGAAATTGCTGAACTTAAATGTATGTATTTTATTGACGAAAAACTTGAAAATATTAACTTTTTAAATTTTTAAAATAAAAATGAAAAGCAAAAAGTTTTTTAATTTTTTTTTATAATATTTACGGCCAAAAATAGGTGGAGCTTTACTAATACACAATTACCTAATTTTTTTTAGCATATATTTATCATTCACACATACACAAAAATATCAGGTATACTTGCAAACTGTGTCCAAAGAGTTATATAACAAGGTCCAAATTAAAAGAACACATTTCGAGAGTACACGAGAACAAACTGGATAATAAATATTTGTGTCCGGAATGCGGCAAAGGATTCAAATTTTCCAACGCATTAGAGGTATGTATTTGTAATCTGAACTAACCAGAACATCGTGTAACACAACGAATTCTTGGATAGAAATAATGTAAACAAACTTCTTTGGCATTAATATATTCAGGGGGGCAAGGAGCGATAGTTCTTGTAAACACACTGCACCGGCAACATTGATTAAACACACTGAATAACATCACTCCAGAAATAATAACTTTTTCCATGTTTATGGCATTGCACCATAAATTACATTTTTGTAAATCGATAATACTTTATTGTTAAATATTATTAAAACCGGAAAACTATTTTTGTTTATTATCTGAAGTGACAGACAGATATGACATTTACTTTAGATGCTCAATTCGGTTGCTGTTGATCAAGTCAGTTTAAAAAACGTGTTATTGAGTAATACAATCTACTAAAAAAAAATGACATCTGATTTACTATCATTTTTCATTAAACGAATGCAGCAGCTGTCCAAAATAACCTTCTTGCCGGTGCTTGGAACTGTCATATTAATAAATGTTTATATTTAAGTCGATGTTGCCTATATTAACACAATAACCAATATTTTTGAATAATTTTATTACATTTTCAAGGTAATTTCCTGATTTTGGTTTTTGAGATCTGGCAATTTGTTTACGTTTTTCCAAAACAAGAACAAACAGATCACTATACCAAACAACCTGCCTACAAACTGGCGTTGCATTAATTCTAGTCCTTGAGTTCGTTGGTGTAACAACAATATACAAGGAGTAAAAAGTTTTATGCTCACGATTTTAATGGGCGATAGTGGAGCTCAAAACAGGTCAAAACTTGACAGATTTTTGTCAGAAGATATCGAAGTTACGAACTTTGGTAGCAATTATTTCTGAAAAGCTTAACAATTTGAAACTTTTGACTCACTTATCAGTAGATTTATCTGCTAATAAAATAAACTAAGTATTAAATGTTTTAATGTACAAATTAAAAAAAAAATGTCCTCAGTTAACAATTGGCAACAGCGCTACTCAGAAGCCTTGTGCGTGGAGTCAAGTCAGTTGTATATTGTGTGTACCGGCCGCGATATTTTTGTCTGTTTAAAATGTTTTTAAATGGGGAAAATATGCCAGCCAATATGTTAATAATTTGCGACAACCATAGTGCAGGAGTACCAAAGAGTTTTGAAAACGGGATGTGTGCAACCAACAAATTTAAATAGAGGACCTGGGAGATACATAACTATGGAACAAGAGGAAAGAATTTTCTCATACACACAGCTCACAGGGCCTTATGGGATAATCTACTTTATCCCTACCACCACCAACGTGTGCAGGCTTTCCTACCTGAAATTTTAAGGGGACTAAATTAATTATGTAGAGGAGAGTAGTAAAAGTAGGCGAAAACTGGGTTCTTCTAAGTAAGGCTTGTATAGAAACTAGAAGATGACATTTTAAATACAGAAAAAGCAAAAAAGGAACTTTAACATAAAATTGTACTTTCTTTTGTTCAATTAGAGGGACCTGTATAAATTAAAATTTGCCTGGTCTGCCCAGTAATTAATAATTTTGATCCTTTAAAAGAATGTACTAAATTATTAAATGAAACAAAAGTACCTAAATGTAAACCTATTTCTTTTTAATAATCTACAGAAATACACAAACATTGTGGAAATCATCTAAAAGATAGTTAAGATTGCCTTACTTTTCTCACTGCTATTTCCTATGAAATTTTCATTTTTATAATTCATAATTGATATATTATTATTTATTCGGTTACCTAATGTTACGTCTCATAAGAAGCACCTAATTTAAATATAAGAAATACTTACCTAAAGTAAAAAATGCCGGGTATGTTACTCTTAGATTTGCAAGACAAAACCATAATCACTAAAATAAGAAGGTTTTTATCAATCCAAAAAACTTCTGCAACCACAAAATATAATCACACAAAGCAAAACAATCGAAACTAATACGGCTCTCATAAAAGTATAATGTGTTGCCTAACTACGCACTGATTTATCAGTGTGTAAGTAAGCAACACATTAAATTATTTCGTGGAATTTCGTTATTGCGCAAAATCAGCGGGGCCAACTCTGACAGTTATTTTCATACTGGGCTGGACATTTTTTGATCGAATGGGCCATAGCATTGGGCTTCCATACACCTTTAAACTTCCTTGGTTTTCCCATCCCGATGAACTTTCAATGACTAAAAAATGTACATTATTGCCCGAGTA
Source organism: Listronotus oregonensis (assembly GCA_019359885.1). Classification (NCBI taxonomy): domain Eukaryota; kingdom Metazoa; phylum Arthropoda; class Insecta; order Coleoptera; family Curculionidae; genus Listronotus; species Listronotus oregonensis. The sequence goes on from JAHBCN010004402.1 coordinate 6,467, forward strand.
ATGGAACAATTCGTCCGCCCGCTTATAAGTGAATCCATGAAGATAGCGGCAGCTAAAATGAGGGGAATTTTGGGTCCCGTTATTTCGAAAACTATCGATTTTTCGAAAAAAACCATTTTTGTAGATTACAAGGCGATCTTCATTTTTTGTCTAAAAAAAATTCTCCAATTCGCATATTTTGGCAGATATTAGCGGGAAACCCATTTTTTGGGCCTTGAGGGGCCATTTTCAGCCCTTTCACACCCGTTAATGTTGATAAACTTTTTTTCGCTCGGAAGCATCCCCGAAGACCTAAGAACTGCGCCACAAGGGAAAACTGTACAGATTTATTTACAACTTTGTCCCTTTATTTACATTTTACAAGCAAAATAAAAAAGTGCTGTTTTAACACAATAATTCGTGTTCATAAAATGGATCTTCTGCCTAATTTTGTGGTAACTACAATTATTTTTTAATTAAAAATAAAAACCCCAAATAAAGTAGAAGAAAAAACGCTGGGGGGCTGGTGCTGCGGAGCTACATACCGTCAAAAAAAAACAAGCCAAACAATAATTTATTGTTTTTTACTTAAATTTAATTTCAAATAAATATCAAAATAAATTACAAGAAGTAAATTTTAATTATATTCTATTTTTTTTTTGAAGGTTCTGCAGCTCTTATGTAAAGGTATGTACACACCGAAAAAACAAACAAGAACAAACATTCGTTCTTGTTCACCTTGTTTGTATGTGTTCTTTGTTTATTGTTCGCGTTATTTTGTCTATTTGTTCACTCTCGTTGACCAGTTGGAAAAGTTATGGATGAACGACGAAATTATTCTCTTAGGATGGATAAACAAATTCGTTTGCTCTGTGGTTATTTAGTTATTTACAAGGAACCAAAGGCTGTTGCTACTAGTACTGGTACCAAAAACAAAAATACTAAAACCACAGGATTTGGCCAACAATACCAGAGGCAAGATTTGTTTATAGGATGTCAATGAAGCCAAAAACGTTATTTCGCTGATGTTGCGTATTTTTTCGAAGTTGGTCAATTTTATGTAGACGCACTCGAGTTAGTATAACAAACAACAACGTTTGTCGCGTAATTTATTAATCTCATTAAAGAAAACGTGATTTGATGATTCGCCTTTTCTTGTACATATGTACCCGAAAATGTTGATGTTACTCATGTGAAGGCTTGCAAATTTTAACAGTCAATTATTTTGAGTACATTATCTGTTTTTTGACTTTTCTTTTGGCTGCCAATACCCCCATTAAAGATCCGAGCATTATCCCGTTTTTGTCAGTTACAGAAACTTCAGCTTTGTCGTTCTCGCTTCGCATCCTCACTGACGCCAAAGCACGAAAATCACGGAAAGACCGATGGTTCAAGTCTGTAAAATTCAGGCACCGAAAATCAATCATATGTTTGGACATAGGGTAAGTTTTCCATATATCTGAATTCCTTTATCAAACGTCAACTAGAGCTTCATATTTGCGGGATCTGTGAATTATGAGGAAAATTTCAGGTTCTAAGTTACTTGCACAACGCTAAATTCAATTTTATATGTATAAAACAATGCAAAAAGAATTATTATATTACTTGTTTTCTAAATATTCCACCGTAACTAATGGCCATTGTTTAAGTGAAAAACTTGAAACGGACCATAAATCTTGTTGCAGTAAACATGCCCTGATATTTTGTGACACATATAAATTTGCGCCATCAATTTCCTCAAAACTTTTAAATAATCGAAAATTGCCATCGACAATTGTTGAGTAAAACAATAATTCGTTTCAATCATTTGAATTTGCATAAAATTTGCAACTATAATAAACGCAATTTCTATGGCGACTTGCAAAAATCAGATTGGCCAAATCAATTTTCAAACGAGCACGTAATAGGATACTTTCGGCTCCGTCAGCTCAATCGTTTTGGGAGCTGATACACTATTTTTGTATTTAGGCGTAAACATACAAGTTGAAGCCGGATTAATGCATCGATGAAAAATTTATTTTTATTTTTTTTTTTTGGGGATTGCAGTACTCCTGTTCTATGGAAGGAACCGCACTTAATGGACGAACATTTAAATTATTTTCTCTTTAGGTATGTACACCCCGAAAAAAACAAACAAAAACAAACATTCGTTCTTGTTACTTTCCCCTTTTTATTTTGTTTTTGTTGCTTTATCTGTATACATAGCGCAACCAAATGTTTGTTTACTCTTGTTCGACTAGGAATAGTTATGGATGACCATAAAAACAAAAATTCTCTTTGATATACCGACGTCCACTGAAACATTTGCGAACAAAAACAAACAAACGTTTGTTCGCCGTTTTAACTGTCTACACTGAAGAAAAACGTTTGTTCGCTGATGTTTGTTCTTGTTTGTTTTTTCGTTGTGTACATAAATTTTGATGTACCGACGTCTACTCGAACATGTATGAACAAGAACAAACAAACGTTTGTTCGCGTTTTTACTGTCTACATTAAAGAAAAACGTTTGTTCGCTGATGTTTGTCCTTGTTTGTTTTTTCGGTGTGTACATACCTTAAAGCCTCGCAAAAATCGTTCGATGTTCGACTCGATGTGATGAAGCGAGCGCGGTGTTGCCAAATTTTTTAAACTTTGATAAGCCATATTTTGAAAACAATTAATTCCTGACCCATAAGTTTTTTGGCTTTTTGACTTGTTTTGAGCTCCACTACCGCCCATTAAAATCGCGAGCATCATACCCTGTATTTTTTTCAGTATCACATGAACAAACACAGAAACTTCAAGAACTATATTTGTCGGTTCTGCGGCTTCGCATCCATCACTATGAGCGGCCTGAAACGGCACGAACGAACTCACACGGGCGAAAGACCGTACGTGTGCAAGTACTGTGAAAAAACGTTCGCAGGGGCAGCTGAAAGGCAAAAACATATGTTTGGACATGAGGGTGTGTTTCCGTATAAGTGTAAATACTGCGAGAAACCTTTTATACAGACGTACAACATGAAGGTGCATTGGTTGCAACACACGGGACGATACGTTTGTGAATTATGCAAGAAAAGCTTTGCAGCTCCCGAAATTCTACAGTTTCACTATGCACATTCGCATAAAATTAAGGATGTTGTTATAGATGGTGAATTAGAGAAAACAGAGGATGAACAGGAGGATGATGTAATTGAATAAAGTATTTTTTTATATTATCTGTGGTTTTTTCTTTTAGAATTACCTAACTAGATGCCATTGGTCTTAAGGGAAACACTTTTTGACAGCGGACCAGAGAAAAATCTTAGTTTTAGAAACAAATCCTCTGAGTTCTTTTCGTGAAATTTATTAAATTTTAGCGTCCCAATCAAAATTTCGCAAAAAAACTTTTTGAAATTAGGGGCATCCGAAATATTTGCATGGGGAAATTGTTGAGTAAAAAAATTTTTAATTGGCTATGTTTAAAAAAAAACAATTTTGCGAAATTTGGAATTTGACAATAAAATTTGATCAAATCTATAATAAATCTTGAATTTTTTTCTATGGCGCTGCAAAAAAAATCAGCTTTTTTGTGCAAATTTCAATTTTTTTTTTCAAAAGACGATTTCGCCACGTTTTAGTAGGTACTTTTGGTTGGTCAAAAATGTACCAACCGATTTCGGGACGAAAAACCATGACGTCACAACAACTTTGGTATCTATTTTGGTCTGTCAAATCACATACCAAGCTTGAAGCACGGTTAAAGGGTGCGTAATCTGTGCACGGTTAGTTGATTTTGGTAGCTTGCTATCTTTGTTTAACTTGGAAGCTGATTGGCTAGCTACTAACTCTCAGTTTAATGTTGGAATGCAAACGAGGTACCCCTGCAATCTTAGTGTTATGAGACATAACAATGCATTTTTTGAAAAGAGTTCATTGTATATGACTGTTAAGGCATTTAACAGGCTACCTCAGAGAATAAAATCTATAACAGAATTTAAAAAATTTAAGTCAGTTATCAAAGATATATTTTTAGAAAACCCTTTGTATTCTCATTTGGATTACTTTAATCTAATATTAATATGAATAACTATTCTTGTAGGATTTTATTTTCCTCTGGTGGCTTTTTTTGTCTCTATGTCTCTTGTTCGTGTAATAATTTGTACAATGTATTTACGTTGTTTATTTTTATTTGTTATTGCATTTTGTAATTGTAATTTTAAGTAAATAAATTTGTGTATTTTAAATTTATTGTTATTAGGTTTAGTTAGTTTTATATTTGACGCATACTTTGTTCACAATAATGGAACTTATGTAATGAAGGATGGAAATAAATAAATAAATAAATAAATTTTGATTATTTGTTTATTTTTTGTTATCAATTTGTTGAAATGAGTGCCAATAAAAGTTATGAAAACGGTGTGACGTTCCTAATTAATAATCATACATTGACGTTCTTTAAGAACGATGAGATCTGCTCATTGTTATTAAGAGGTTAGTAATGATTAAAAGTTAAAGGAATTTTGTTTACACATTTTCTTTCAGCCGCTGTAGCTATCAGCTGACGAATGACAAACCAAACAAATTCGGCTTAAATTGGTAAGGTACGTCATTTTTATGACCTCAGAAGATACCACAAAATACGAAAGGAATGATACCGAATGGTTAAATCAGTTATGTACCAACCAAAACGTGGCGAAATCGTCTTAAAGTGATTCCTTTGTGGTATGGATTCTAGAGGTAAGGATCACCATCCATGTGTTACGAAAATAGCCCTTAAATTGCAACAAATTAAGATGGCGCTGGTGATCCCAAGACCCCTTCTAAACCAATAACCTTGTTTTATTTCACTTTATAGGTTCTATTCCTTTGCTGGAAAAAGTGTACACTTTTACATTCCTTTGACAATAAACAGTGCAAAATACATCACACTCTTGTGTTCCTTTGCAAGATTGGCGTACACTGGTATGAATTAAATTACACCTCGTCGATAGGAAGTGTAAAAAGTGTAATTTGGCGTAATCTACATATTTCTGACATTTGAACAGCTGAAAATTATAAATGTAGGGTTCAGTACCTGTTTGACCTACGATCAGTGAAGTGCTAACTATTATACATAGTTTTTTCCGGGAAGGCGGCTGAAGGCGCTGTGTCAACAGCTTTTACCATCGGGGATCCAGGAGAAACTCAAGCCAAACGATGGAGTCCTTCTTCTGGGGCTAAGCGCCGTAAACGAAGATTCCTATACATGTTTCGTTCGGAGAGCCCCACGCACGAGGAATTTTCCTAATGGCGGAAGATGGTTGCGCGCTCAGCAGGAAGGAGTAGTACTGACAGAAAGCGGTTATGCGTGATAACGGTAGCAGTTCCTGGTCGGACTTCCATTCTTTGTGCCTTGCAATGCCTTGGGAAAGCTCACGTTGCGCACGTGTGTCTGGAAAAGGGAGAGCTGGCAAACGATTTCTCTTGAAGAAATCAAAGCCAAAAAACGGAACAAACAAACAAAATGTAGGGTTAAATTTTATAATTATGAAAATTTTTGGACATTGTCGGTGCTTTGCTTAGTAGTCTTGGTACTAGAAATGGGTTTGATTTTATTAGGTTTTATGAAATGTAAAGCAAAAAATGAAAAAGATAGGTTAGTTTGACAACAAAATTTACACTATTTCGTTTCCTAGATCTTACTACACCACTCGCGCACTAGAAATCAGCTGATTATTAGGGCAGTGTATTCTACAATACACCCCAAACCTAAAAAAAAGACCTTATATATTGCGGTCAAGATCATTGGTTCGCTTAGCTACACCAGCGCCTCCTAGTGAATACTATTCCGGGGCCACTTTTTAACAAAACGCCCATAAGAGAGGGTGATCCTTACCTCTGCAATCCATAATAGCAAAATAACAAATTTCGGTTAAAGCCAAAATATATGAAATAAAAGAAGACTAGGTGTACTTCCCTTCAAGCATACTACTATCTAGAAGCAGCATTACCACCAATCAGCATTCAAAATACAGTAGAACTTCGATAGTATAAAAACCTCGGCTACTTAAAAAAAAATTGTGATTTTATACCTTCAAAGCAGAAAACCTTCGTTTTTTAAGTTCAAAACCTCTATAACTTAAACAAATAATTTTATCATTGACGTTTTTTATCAGTAACTCATCGTCAAAGTCTGGTAAGTAGGTATACAAAGAAGGTTTTCTTTGAAACTTTGTTGCTTTAAAATTTAGTCTTTCACTAAAATAGCTCGTTAATACACGTATAAAATTGAAAGATAATAGAAAAAAACATAAAATGAAACGAAAATTGAATACGCTAACATATCCTTTAACTAAACCTTGTTAAGTCAACATTTGAATTTTTTAAATCTCGCCAACTTCAACTCTTGATAACAAAAAGACTCGATAACTTAAAATTTTTAACCTTCCCTTTGAGCTTTAGCTATCGAGGTTCTACTGTACCTATTCTTTGTCTCTTGTGCGGTCAAGCAGTAAGGCTGCCTCTAGAAAGTATATGCTCTAAGTACCTTTGGATCGAAACTATTTTATAAAATCAAATAATTCTCATTACTAATTCTTTAAACCAACCTATCCAAATTCGCCTCTTGATTTCAAAACCAAAATAAAAAGAAGACAAAGCTAGAGGGTAAATTTTTTAAACAGGCGCGCATGTCAGATAATTTGAATTCCTTATTGATTTCGATCATAAAAAGTAGCCCCTATTTAATGATTTACAAATACAAACACTAGAAAAATGACTGACAATTGCAGAATAAACACGTCCTTAACATTTGAGGTGCTCCTTTACCTAAATTCTTATTACTTCGGATTATTCGCAACATGTGAAATAGGAATGAACATTGTGAAGTACCTAAATTTTACGGATACGCACCATTTTTCCACGGATTTCGGGGTTCTTATGTCCGTTTGTGGAATAGAAATATTAAGAATAATAGTCGCAAGAAGGGGTAACTTAACTGAATCAAGTAAGAGCTAAATAAATGCCATTTTATATCCAAAATATGACCTTTTTTATTTTAGAATGGCTAATAATTGTGGCAATTTTACTCACCATTCCTTCTGTGGTCGGCGTAGTGTATTTAATGGTTCTCCAAAGTGAAGTTCTTCGTTTCGAATACATTATTTGTTCGATACAGTTGGGCCTTTGCCTCATTGAAATTATTACTGGTATTATGTGTCTTTTCCCTTGTTGTCAGGCTCCTGAATATTATTAAGTTTAAAACGTAATAATAGTATATTTTGTAAAAACTGTAAAATAAGTAATTGCCAAAATAATGTGACCAAATTTAAGAAAAGTTAATAAATTATGTGTTCTTTTGTATAAATGCATTTAAAATTTGTATTATTATTATTATCATTTCAGTTAGAATAGTTTTTTAATAAAAACAAAGTGTTGTACCTTCTAATACTGTGTTTTAATTCAAGCCTAACATTTTTTCACATATCAGTTTCTTTGGGTGTTATTTGAATGCTATATAGTAATTTTAAATTAGGCGCCAGTCATCTGCAGAGTTTGACAACCTTTGACAACAGTCCAGATGCTCTGTTGCCAACTATCCAATAATATCGTGGTAACGATGGGTGATTTTACCTTTGCTGCAATCACTGCAAACTGCAATAAAAGGTCTGTTTGTTATTCAGAAATATTTTACACTATATTACACTTTTTTATCCCGAGTCTAGAATACACTTTCCATAAGAGCGCTTATGTTAAAAAGTGTAAAATAGTGTACACTTTTTCTGAATAACAAACAGACATATTGTACTCCTTATTTTTGCTGATCTCTACGTATCCGTTTAGAGGTGCCACTCAAGGTCACAAGCAGACAAAGGTGCGCCGACCGAAACGGGTGAATCCGTTTCGAAAGGTGCCCCTGAAGTCACCGGAATGGGTAATCCATCCCGAACAAACAGGTGCTTAGGAAGGGATCCCTGGGGCTCGATTCTGTAAGCCAATTTTTTTACATTCCTTTTCTCTATCGCTTTAGAAACAGTGACAAACTTATGAATTACCCTTAAGGGCAACAAGGACATGTGATCCCTATTTTGACATTCTCTTTCCTTATATTTTTACAGAATCCCAGCTCTGAATCCAAACAGAAGGCGGATAGCTAACCGCCTTCATAGGGAAAAGGGTTCCCTGGCTTTAAACAGAAAGCGGATAGGACCGTTTTTATAGGGTAGGGCCGGAGATGCGGCCTTAGAAAGAACATCTGGTTCCTGTAACAAGGACCTGGTAGCTACCCACGTCACTAGACCGGGAGAGGAGGGCATGACGGATCTAATTGTCTGCTCGTCATACTCTCCAGGAGACAGGGACACCACAAGACATCAGAACACATTGTGTTCGTGTCCGGTAGCGACACGAGCCAAATCGATCATTGACAATGCTCAGCATTTGACTTTTAAAGTGACACGTCAAATATTTTAGTTTTCATAACAAGTTATGAAAAGTAAACTTTTTGCAACTGGTGATGAAAAGAAAGATATTTGACGTTAATGATTTTTGAATAGTGTCACTTTAAATGTCAAAATTTAAAAAAAATAAAAAAATAAAAAGAATCATATCATATTCAAAATTAGAAAAATATTGTGTGAAACGCGTTGGGAAACACTATTTTTCATAACTAACATTCTCAACACATAACTTAAATTCACAGAAATCTGCTCGTTACGAAAATTAGTTTTTTTCTTAACTTGATGCACAAATAGGTAACTCTTTGGGTAAAAATACCAAATAACGATTTTTTACGACTGCTTTAGAAAATGGGGTTTTTCACACGCTAAACAAGCTTTGAAAATTGTATTTTGCGCACAATGTGTGCAAGGAAAAATATGTTTTTTCACACGGTTCTGTCTTTCAATATGATTTATTATGGTTTTTTTTGTTATGTCAAAAATTAAAACCAAATAGGCTTTTTTCCATGACCGTCATAGTTTTCTTGTTTTGTTGATTAGATACCAATTTAGATTAAAAAATTTTATTTCGCGAAAAAATGTCGATTCTGAAAAATTCTAAAAAAACGAGTTTAATCTCGTCAAACCTACTTCCAACAAAACAAAGATCGATAGAAGGGTTACATCGATTTATGAAGTGGAGACAAGCAAATAACGTACAAACGTTTTCCAAAATGTTATGTTGGTGTACTTTGAAGAGCTGTCGAACAAATACAAGTCTTCAACATTATGGAGCACCTTTTCCATGCTAAAATCAACCCTGAGGGCAAACCAAAATACGGATATTGGGAAAATACCAGAAGTTGCAGGCCTAATAAAAAGAAAATCAGAAAACTATGTGCAAAAAGTCCAAATTCTTAGCGAGAATGATTTTGCCGCTTTCTAAAGAACCTTCAGACGAGAAATATTTGCTAATAAGGTAGGATACAGTTATTTTATTATTTTTATTTGAGTCGTATAAAAGTATCTAAAAAACTCGTAAAAACCTCTTTCACACTTAGGAAAGCTTGGGACCTGACTTCGTCTCGGTCCATCAATTTGTTCTCGCCCGTTGCAAAGTATTTTCAACTTGTTGTTTAAAAATACAAAAAATTTTATGCACAGGTGTTTTTTTGCACAATAATAATTGGCAACATCGCCTAGCACCCATGATCTGCCATGATCGATGAGTCATGGCAACAAGTGGTTCCGCGAATTAGGAAATAATTTTTCGCTTTTTCGGAAAAAGTATGTAAAAAAATTACATAATAACCCATTTCTGGTAAGTCATAAACCTCGATTTACAATTTTTAATAAATTATTTATGGTTTATAGCGGAACTATGGCTAAAAAAACTCGAAAACAACCTGACATAAAGGTTATGTTTGGCAAACATTGCTCTGTTTTGAAACCCGTTAAAAAGGTTTTGTTTTTGTATACGAAATGAATCCGCTTTAATTCTAAGAAACAAATACTCATTTTTCTTTAGTAAGGTTTGTCTTATTGGGTACCAACCATTATGATGGAACCTTTTTTTGCATTGTGCAATAATTTTTCAAAGTGTCAATTGATTGCCTTTACCTTGAACAGAACGTTGGGATTTACGTCTTTTACAAAATTATATTCTATATCTAGCGTTTTCCCGAATATTCTATTCGGGCTTCTATTTATTTTAAGTTCAAATTAAAGAATGCTTTACTGTATGAAAAATTAAAATCCTCATTCTAAAGTAACTCAAAATTCTAGAAATATCACTATGTTTATGTCTATAAGGTCAATGAGATGTGCGTCTCATTTGATCCAAAACCCTTTTGTCACAAATTTTAATCCATAGTCGTTTGTGCCACAAAAAAAAATCAAGAGAAATCCTGTTTTAATCCAATGAAATTTTGATGTAAAGAATAATTTTTTCAGGCTCTTAACTTTCAAATACTCTTTTTATTTTCAATATTTTCGCTATGTTCGGTACTCATTATTTACTGTATTTTTCAACACAAATTGAAAGAACAGCTCAAAACAAAAACAACAAACACAAAACATAAAAAATTAAAATTTATAACTTTACCATTCAAGCAAGTATGTACAGTTTAGGACCAAAAATTCCGGACATACAATTTTTAATTATGTATTTCAGACTTGCCTAACTTTTATCACCTCAACCCAGAGCTGTTGCAATTACTTTTAAAAAGTAGTTCAATTACAATTACCAATTACTTTTCTAATGGCCGGTTGCACCAACACTTCTTGCGACACAAGTTGCTCTTAAGCATTAACTGCCCCTTAAGTTTTAAATGATTTAGTAAAAAAAGATTTGACCTTTTCCAAAGCCCCAAGAGAAAAAAAGAACAAGCCAACAAAGCCCAGTCTTTTATTTTTGTTCCAATCTTCGGTTCTGTGAACTACCAGCTAATATAAATGATATTAATAAAATGATAAATAAATGATCTTTATGTAACTTTGGATATTGATTGATTGATAAACTAAATACACAAGTTGAGGTTTTGTCTGCCTCGACACTGCAGCCTACAGGGCTTTGTTGTATCTCTTTGTAATTTGTTTCAGTTAAAAAAAAGGTTTGCAACTTAGACAGGTGTAGTAGCCCTTTTACTGTTCTTTTCTGGTCTCCAAAGCTTGGTGGTTAAGTGTCCACCATGAGGTTTTTGATTTGTCCCAGTATGTAAGTGCAGGGCACTCAAATATATGATGTGAGGCTGTCTCTTCCTCTTCGTCACATAGTCTGCAAATGGGTTCTTCTCTATAGATGCCCATAGTGTGCATATGTTTTCTTAGGGTGCAGTGTCGGTTATTAATCCTGTCACTATTCTAATCTGATTCCTATTTGGTTTTAGTAGTTCACTTGTCAATGCTTTTTGATGGTGAGTCCAACATTGATTTAGTGTGATTTTGGCTTGGAATGTGGTTCCAGTATGACTGATGTTGGGGTTTGAATCCACCGAGTCATGTAGCCCGCCGAGGGGTTTTGGTATTCCAAAAAAAAGGTTCAGGACCCACAAACATTGCTGCGGGGGGCCTCGCCTGGCCGGAAGTCTGCATTTTCATTGCCAGGGCTTTGGATAACAAAAATAAACCCTTACCTTGTGCTCCAAAAAAGAAAACTGGAAAAATTTAAATATTACCATGTTTTTCTCTAAAGACGTTTTCTCTGAAAACAAAAATAAAAAGTAAGGCTTTTTTTACTTTTTACACTTTCTTCTTGATTAGTAAAAGTATGCATTTAAAATTTATAATCCTATTTACACAGATTGTTGGTAAATAAAAGAGCAGAAAGTATTGAAGCCAATGTGGGTGCAGGCGCTGTAGCAGACGGCTGTTCGATACTATACATGAACGGTACGCGCACGGAATAAAATAATAAATAACTCAATTATTTAAAGAAAGTTTAAAGGCAGAATTTTTTGTCGTGCACTTATTAAAGTACTTTATGTAAATATATATTGATAAAAAGGGCAGAATGTGATCTTTAATACAATTGTAAAGCTCAAAAAATTTGAACACGAAGAGAAAGTAATCATCAAAAAAAAAAAAATGTCGAGTTTTTATTGGGACAAGAATTTCCTCGATTTTTCGAAAAACTTAAAAATTTGGAAAAAAAGAAGAGTGCTATCGAGAAGGGGACAATCTAAGCTTTTGAATGATGTGCATTGTTAGCCGATATGGTCTTGAATATATATTAATTAGCGATAAACCCGAGCATTTTTAAAAACTCCGCCCCAAAAAACACGTTGTTTATAAAAATACACAAAAAATATTTATTGAGTCTTTCGAAATGTATTCAACACCTTCCAAAGCCCCATTATCCAAAAGGATTCGGTAAAATTAGTTTTTATAAAAAAAATATGAACAGATTGATAGGAGGGCCAAAATATCGACCAAAAAATTAACTTTGGCTCGAGTTTTTAATATTCTAAAGAAACAAAAAAAGGAAACAGTAACAAGATATTATTGCTACACGTTCCTTTTTTCATGTAAACTTTAAATCATGCAAAAATATGCATTTTTACGTGAGTTATTTAAAAATTAGTTCGTCCGTTTGGAAGTGTAAGTAGCTTAAAGCACCTTTCGAGATACGGGGCAGGTGCAAAAAATACTCGGCGCATTTATGGCCGATTATTGCAAAAACTATCAAATTTTTGACAAAAGTGATGGGAATCATTTTTGCAGTTAATAAACTGCTCTTCATTTTCGCCCAAACACGAATTGCGTAAGTGTCATATTTCGGGAGATATCGACCAAATTAGTTGGAAAAACGGATTTCCGGGCTCTTGAGGACCATTTTCAGGCCCTTGCGGACAAAAATACAGTTCAAAATTTAAAGCAAAAGTGGCAAAAGGTTAGTTTCGAAGCTTTTCCTTAAGTGAAAGAATTGGTTGCGGAGAAGAGCATGGCAGAAAAATACAGTTCAAAATTTAAAGCAAAGGCAACAGGATAATAGATTGCAGTTAAAAAAATAATAAATTTAAGGAAAACCATCCATTTTAAACAGCCATGGAAGCACATAGGCAAACAGAATTTCCTGGATCTGTTTCGGTACCAAGACGCCGTGTCAAGAAACCATTTTTAACGGCTGTTAACAAAGACCAGAAGTGGGATATGCTTTGCAGTATATAGTATGAGGAAGGGTTGGAGTTTTGGAAAAATGTCGTTTTTACGGATGAGAAGATCTTTCAATCTTGTTATAATAGGGGAGTTAGAGTGTACAGACCTCGAAACACCAGATTTAAAGAGAAATATACCTAGACAGCCAAAGCAAGTGGTAGATTTTCAGTTAATGTGTGGGGATATATGACTGCAAGAGGCCTGTTTACACCATGATGTTTATTGTCCAATTCAACAAAATAAATTAATGGACAGGACAATATGGGATAAAAATATGCATCTGAACGTTTATATTGGTCATTTTAAGCAAATAGGTAATAATTATCAGATAGAATTACCGATAAAATCATAGGTAGTTACACATTGTTCAAAAAAAATATTTAATTAGTTAAAAACAAAGATAAAATAATATAAATATGTTCATGCAGCATTCAAAAAAAATCATCATTTAAATTTTTTTCAAAATTTTATAATAGAATTAGATGTATGCAACACCATTATTGGAACATTGTAATTTGAGAATGACGAAGGCACAAACAAATAAAAAAAAGTTCTTCTCATTGATCAGTAGCATTTGTTACAATGGTTACTGGCTTTTTGGACTAGTAGCATATATATTTGGTTTTCGTTATTTCAAAATTGCCTCGATTTTTGTATTTTTAGTATTACTTTACTAAGCATAATGAGCTAGTCTTCAGGGATGTAGTCTATTAAAGCTCAGAAATATTATTTTAAATAATAAAATGTATTTCAAACCCCAAAATTGTGTTTTTTTTGTCAAATTGAATTTGCTTTTCACCATTCTCTCGCACATAAAAAAAAACGAAAACATTCACTCATAAGTCAGATTACTGCCGCGTTCAGAACGATTTAAGGCAAAATCCTGGGTAAATTACCCGGTGATTCTGTAAAAAAATATTTACATGTTATTAGCTACGGATATGCATATTTGCTATATTAATAATAATTCACTACATACCAAATAACAATATTCTAAAATTAAATAAATAACTTAATCTATATTTAAAAATTATAAACTTCATCAAGTCCTAGGTCTTCCTGATTGTTCCTAGTACCGATGCTGCATTACCCCGTTGCACAGCTAAACCAATTCTTTGGATAATGAAACTTCGAGATTTTTTGCATTGTATTTTTTTGCAAATTTCATTAATAAAACCCTTAGCCTCATCACCCAAAGGACCAAAAGTTTCAACAGCAAAAGGAATGAAGATAAAGCGTTCTTCAAGCTCTTTATATTTTAGATGTTTTTTATTCTCGGCAATACGAGCAGCCGCACCTACAAAATTAGAAGTTTTGTCCAGATAGGATTTTGCAAGTGTATGGCTGCAAGTAGCGTCCCAAAGTAATTGTTTTCCATATTTCCAGGGAATTAAGGTCATTCCATCTACCCGTTTTCCATCGCTTCTGCAAACTCCAAGAGGCTCTAACACAGAAGGATTTTCAGCTAAAATCAGAGCTTTTTTGATAATGTCATTTATCTGACTGTGTCTAGAAGAACGCCCTGCGCTTTTTTGCAGCTTAACCCATGTAGGCCATAAATATCAGCATTTTCGCCGCAAACGCAGGTGTGCTCTCCACACACAGGCAGACCAAGTCTGAGAGCGATGGAAATATGGAATGTTTTGTTATCTAACAAATTTCCCAAGGACGAAGATGGAAGTGCGTTAATCCAAGCATTACTTTCAGGGGCCTGAAGAGCAAGTAGACGTGCCTTATCTTCACTTGTCTGGCACATGTTTGTAATATATTTGTGACGAGCTTGGCAAATTAAAAAGTCAAAATCTTTCTGTTTTTTGGTAATACTTGTGGTTGATTTTGAAGATTGCAAACAGATAACCATCTTACAAAACAATTGCTAAAATCATTATCTACTGTCGCAAGAATATAGGAAGGTAAAATTTTGGAAAGTAAACCTGACACGTCATTGATTGAACCTAAAAAGGCAGAAATAGACAGGGTGGATGTATCTCTTATTCCAAGACCTCCAAATTTTACTGGAAGAGTGCTTTGTAACCAAGAATTTAATTTAATATCACAATTTGTTATGTCTTGAACTAAACTTTGTAATACATTATCAAAATTACAAAGTAATTCTGGAGATTTCCAACAAGGTGAACATCTTAACAAATAAGACATTCGAGGTATGGCAAAGGAATATTTTAGTAAATAATAGGAAATATGTGAGTCTATAAATTTTAATTTGGTACTAAGAGATTTTAAAAATTCTGTCTTTTTATTAATTGAGTATTCATTTCATTTGACGAAAAAGCACTTCCTAATAAATTAAAATTTGAAATGGGAATTACTGACAGATTAGGAACAACACTTAAAAAATTTGATAGTATATTGGAATGATCTTTAGATAAAACAGTTAATTCACACTTATCAAAATTTAAATTTAAACCCAAATCTTTACTTCCTCTGATTATTTTATGAAAATTATCTAAAACCGATTTTGGGTTTCCAGCAAGTGTACCGTCATCTAGATACCAAAGATTTATTTCTGTATTTAATGATAAAATAAGTGGATGAATTGCTAAACTAAAAGAGCTGGTCCAAGAGGATCTCCTTGTTGGACACCTCTTTGAGAAAAAATATGTTGATCACCGTAAGAAAGTAAACTCGGATTATCATAACATTGGGCTATAAATGGTAAAAATTCTGGGAGATATTCGCTTACTCGTGATAAAATTGTTTTTCTATTAACCATATTAAAAGCGTTTTGATAATCTATTTTTAAAATAACTTTATCTGATTCGTGAGGATAAAGAAGAAAACGACGTATTGCATGTATTGCTGCTTCTGCTCCGCATTTTGTTCCAAAGCCAAGTTGATATGGGCGAAAAAGGTTTCCTAGCTTTTCATAAATACAGAGCAAATTACCTTAGAAGCTAAACGTCGGAAACATATTCCTACTGCAATTGGTCGAATACCTCCATCTTTTTTATTAAAAGCACATAGGTTTGCTCCATAAAAAAATTTACAAATATCTTTTGGAACTGAACCTTGAAATAAATGAGTTATAAAAGACTTAATTGACGACAGTAATTTAAAAGAATGGTTACCATGCTCGTCACTTACCAAGTCCTTAAGATGTCTTGGTCTTAATAAATCTATACCACCAGAAGACCCAGGACGAAATGAAGAAATAGCACTTTTAATTTAAAAAAAAAATGGGTTTGTAGTTCTAGGGTTAAGTATTCAGACAATATACCCTGTATATTGTCTAAAAACTTTAAAGATAATTTTAAATAGATTTATTGCGTAGAAGAAAATATATTTTTTTCCGGATAATATTGTATAATTTATTAATATTTTTTGTTAATATCATATTATAGCAATATTATTATTATGATTATTATTAACATTATTATCATATAACACACAAAAAAATAGGCCCTGTTTTACTCCTTTTCATTGTATTTTTTTAAATTGTTGTCTCTTTTTTTTCCTTGTATACAGTGCTTTCATTCAAAACGAACCACCCTAAATATCTTTAAAAAAACACTCACCAAAAACAAAGAAACACGTCGATTTAGATATACAGGGGAAGTTTAATTTCGTATTTGATAAAATTTTATCGGTCACCTCCTAACCTCCAGTTAACCTCACTTTGATATGTCAAATGGCAACCCCCATAGTGTGACACATCATTGTAAGCGGCATGAAATTTGCTATCCAACAGTACTAAGAAACTTTAAATCGATGGACGTAGAAGCGACTTAGAAGTAAAAATGTGTGTTAATTAGTTTATCGTGTTCAAATAATTTATTTTATCAAATGCTCAAAATGTGCGCCGTTATTGGCGAGACAATAATAAAGTCTGTTTTGAAATTCTTGTGTAATTCTACATTTAAGTTCTTGAATATTTGCAGGTGGCGTTTTGTACACTTTTACTTTTTAAATAACCCCAGGGGAAAAAAGTCTAGAGGAGTTAAGTCTGGAGACCGTGTGGCCATTCGATGGCACCTCGTCTGCCTATCCATGTGCCTGGAAACTGTTCATTGAGCCACTCTCGAACTGCTAAAGCATAGTGGGAGGGGCTCCATCTTGCTGAAATGCAAATTATTTTCACTGAGTTCCATAGCACCATTTTCATCCACCTGATTTTCCAAAGATTGGACGATAGAAGGGTATATCGCATTTTCCAAAAGGTTCAGATACAGTTGCCCAGTTAAATTTTCTTCCAGAAAGAATGTCCCGATAATTTGGTTTCCATAAATACCTGCCCAAACGTTGATCTTCTCTGGAAATTGAGTATGTCCTTCCTGAAATATGTGGGGATTTTCATTATCCCAATATCTGCAGTTATGTCTATTAAGAATTCCATTTAAGAAGAAAGTTGATTCGTCAGAAAAGCAGATATTTTTGATCAAATGAGGGTCTTCGTCAATTCGCTGGCACATTGATTCGCAAAATTCTATTCTTCTATCATAATCGTCTTCGTTGAGTTCATGAAGAATTTGTATTTTGTATGGAAAAACTTATTCTTTTTCAAAATTTTGTGCACGGAACCCGTAGAAATATTGGTCAGCTTAGAAATTTTTGGAATAGACAACGTCGGATCTATTGCGAACTGTCCTAGTACCTCAACCTGGCGTGCTTCGTCTAAAACCCTTTCATTAGTACTTTTCTTGTTGCATACAGATCCAGTTTCTTCAAACTTACGCACCAATTCCATTACATATTTATGCCCCACGTTTTTATTTTGATGCCTCTCATTGAATACTCTGGCGGTTCTACGCGCGCATCGATCTTCAGCCCCATATAGGAAAATTATTTCTATTCTCTCTGCTAGAGTATACACCATTTTAAAATCAAGATTCTTAATTTTAAACTAACGATGTCAAAATGACAATCCTAACAGTAATATTTAACGGGTTTCCCTAAACGTTTTAAAAAACTTGTGCTATTGCAGTGTTTTGCTGTAGCAGGTAACACAAAAAATAATAATTGGAATGAATGCACACTAAAATAGTCTGCGAGGAATTTAAAAACAAGCTTGTCTCGCCAATAACGGCGCACATTTTGAGCATTTGATAAAATAAATTATTTGAACACGATAAACTAATTAACACACATTTTTACTTCTAAGTCGCTTCTACGTCCATCGATTTAAAGTTTCTTAGTACTGTTGGATAGCAAATTTCATGCCGCTTACAATGATGTGTCACACTATGGGGGTTGCCATTTGACATATCAAAGTGAGGTTAACTGGAGGTTAGAGGTGACCGATAAAATTTTATCAAATACGAAATTAAACTTCCCCTGTATATCTAAATCGATGTTTCTTGGGTTTTTTGAAATGTTTAAAAAATAATAGGTGTTCGTTTGAAATGAAAGCCCTAGTGTAATGCTAGTAAGTAAATTATATACATTTGAATTTATATTTTTCTGATTGAAGGTAAATGGTTGAAAACTGTTTTAATATTAAAACTGAATTGATTTTTACATTCAGCTTGAATTTGGAATATGCAGAGCGGAGTGAAAAGATGAAAAAAGCAAGTGACTCTGTTAATATTACCAAGTTAATTATTATCTTTATGCATTGATTTTTTTAGGTTAACCGCACCCTAACACAATTTTTTACTAACAAAGCTACAAGATGTCACAACCTTTGATGTCCAGCCAGATTTCTCGGACATCTTAACACCGGACATGCAGCAGGAAATTTTTCAGTCATTGTAAGTTAAAAGAGTTTCAGGACGGACTGTTGCGGAAAATTTGCTAAGTTATTAACTAATTAAGTTAAAAAAATTATTTTCTTTTTAAAAACTTCGAGACTATTAATATTTAAAAAGTTTAAAAAAAGCTCCTTAAAGAGGACGAAATTTCCAATAAAAAAGTCCTGACCAAAACGCCCAGAGTTCTATCTTCATTATTTATAATTTTAACAGGGTTCGAAAACATCCTTTATTTATTATAAATATTGGATATTTATATATGGTTCCCAAAATTTGGGGGGGAATTTTGGGGGGCGAAACCACGATAGATAGAAAATCGGTTAAATGGGGAAAATTTTGGACAATTATTTTGTGAATCCCCTTTTCTACATGGTTTTATCTATTCAGGTTTTTGAGAAATTTTGAAAACCCAAACATGCATTTTGAAAATTATATTTTTTATTTTAAAATGAAAATTTTTCAAATCTGAAAAATTTTCAAAGCAATTTTTTGTAGAATATGACCGAGTGGTCAATTTTTATTTTCTGCGTTTCGGGTTTTTGGAATCATCAACTTTATTTTTTTATATGGACGCCATATTGGATTTTTATGCAGCCAAATATTGCTTTTTATTCTGATTTCAACAATGTATAACATGTTATAATTTAAGAGTTTATAACCTCATTTATTTCAAAAAACAAATATTTTCTAAGAAATAGATGCTTTAAAGCGGCCTGCCAAGATTCCACAGAATGGCTCAGGGCCTATCATTTCCATGGCTGATCCTCTTTTGGCTAGGTCGTCGGCCTTTTCGTTACCTGGGTGCCCCTCGTGGCCTGGTACCCAGGCTACCCTAAGTTTGTTTGACAAGCCGACTTTTTCCAGGGTCTGTATACAGTACCCCACTAGTTTGGAATTAACTTTTGGAGAACTGTTGGCCTTCAGGGCTGCTTGTCTGTCTGAGTAAATGAAGATGTGTTTTCCTTTACTTCCTTTTTCTTTAATCAGCTGACCAAGACTTAAGGTTATCTTTTCTCTTAGCTTGTCTCCATAGATGCCAGCTCCTACTCCCTTGTGTCTTGGAGCCATCTGTATACCAGATATGATCGGCTTTGATTGGAGGGCCTTCTTTCCAGTCCTCCCTATCTGGTATGACAATCCGAAAGTGTCTGTTGAAGATGAAACGAGGGGTTTACCTGTCCGAGGGCAAACAATGAGCTGACCTCTTGGTCCTCCTCTATTTCCCATCTTGAGGTCCATACAATTTTTCATAAAATAAAATATGAACTATTTTATAAATATTTAGTTAAATTCTAAATACATTTTTTTTGTCATTAAACTTAGTGATTCCCAGTTCGAGACAGTTTTGGCTGACGCTGACAATTTTGATGGGCCCTATGCCAATGACATCTACAGGAATAACGGCCATGACCCAGTGCATGTAAGTATCTTTGTTTATATGATTTAACAGTCCATTTATCAGGTGTCAAGCTATAAATTTACACCCCCTCAACTTTTTTACTTTTTATCATACAAAATAAGTAAAATATCAGTTTATTGAGTTATTTCTGTAATTTTCGAATCTGTAATTGGATTTTCTTTAAGGGGAGGATTAAGTTTGAAACTTTTTTTTTATATTGTTTTATTTACCTTAATATTTTGAATGTTTTACATCTCAAGAATATTGTATTAAATTTTGAGGTCCATCGAAGCAAAATGGAGGGATTTATGATAGTTTTAACGACCATTGCTCCAACTCAGTTGCGTGAGCATACCCAATTCCCAAACATGTAGTTTTTAAAGTCAGTGTTACAAATAACTATTAAGTGGCTTCGAGCTTTCTTTGTATTTTTTAATTAGTACCAATCTTACAATAACAAACAGGTCAATTCTACTGTCAAAAAATCTACATTTCAACTTTAAA
Organism: Listronotus oregonensis; assembly: GCA_019359885.1. NCBI lineage: Eukaryota > Metazoa > Arthropoda > Insecta > Coleoptera > Curculionidae > Listronotus > Listronotus oregonensis. The sequence continues at coordinate 27,088 of JAHBCN010004402.1, forward strand.
AATTTTATATACCGCAAAAAAATATTTCGAGGCACCAGCTGAGAACTGCAATAAATCCGTTATTTCTTTATATTTTTGTACCAAAATTTTGTTAAATATTCTTTAAATGTATTATAATATACTAATTTTTAAAATCTATAATAACAGTATGTTATAAAAAATTCTTGAAAATAGGTCTTTTTTTTACCGAACAAACTTTACCCTCCTCCTTAAGATACACAAGGTATGACAAGGATGCTTTTTTTTAAAAGAAATACTGAATATTGTGTCACTATTAAAAAAATCTTTGATGGAGCTTAAAAAAATATCACACTTTATATGTCTTTCTTTAATAATAGTTTTAAAAATACGGGGATCAAAATCTGAAGAATAATATTTAATTTCCATTATATCACACTCTGTCTGACACCCCTCCAAAAATTTCGTATGTGATTTGATATATATTGACGTTTCTTTGCCATTGTAAATGATTTTGTTGGAAATAAAGGATATTGTTATTATTATTATTATTATTATTATTTTGTTTTATAGAATTGAGCGGGTCTCTTGTCTTTAAGCGTCCATTCAGTCCATTGATTTAAAAAATATATAAAATTACATATAAAAAGAGCACATTTTATTTAGTAGATTTCAAAAAGAAAAAAATTGAAAAAACGCATTTTACAGAAAAAAATGAAATTAAAAGTCGAAAAAGCTATATTTTTAGGTTAAGTAAAAGGCCAGATTTTGCGATGTTGTCGGATCAAAAAAAAAAGGTATGAGGAAGTTGCACATTTTTTTATTTTTTACTTATAAAGTTTCTAAAACTATAAAGTATCAATTGCCATATATTTTTCTAATATTCAACTTACTATTGTTCTATAAAAAATGTTGAAATTCAAAATAATTTTCTCCGCGCCAAAACGCAGCTCGCAAACAAGGATAGCTTGCTGTGACGTCACGATCCGGTATCGGCCAAAACGACTCTCTGTCACACTCTCTGTTTTACTTGTCATTTAAGCGGCATCAAGGTGATTTTGTTAGTTGGGCGTGTTTCTTGAGTGCCGTTTTATTAAAATATGTATTAGAATGAATTCTCTTAAAACTATGTACAGGGTGATCAGTTAAGGGTAGCGAGCGGCCATATCTCATAAGATATTGGTCGTATAGATTTGAGAAAAAAAAAATCATAATAAAAGTCGCCAAGAGAAATTGCTGGAAATTATTTTCGAGTTTGTCAAACGTCCGCTAGAGGGCGTTACAACCAACACCAAGTAGAAAAATGGGATTTTTATCGAATTTTGTCTAATGAAAGTATATCGATGATATCATTTTCATATTTACTGACCATTTCCCTACATTTTTTGTCTAAACCGTTTTGTTCTATCTATCAAAATAAAGCGGTGGGGGAAGTTGAATTGTTTTTTTAAACAAACCAAGATTTCTCCGTTTCTTTTGACCGATTTTAGCAAACTTAAGCTCATGTGAAAGAGCATAATTTGCACTACAAAACGCTCATTGGTTTTGCATTTTTGACTTTTGCTGTCGCCGCTAGATGGCGTTAACTGAAATGGTAGCAAATTTTTGAGTTTTTTTTTTTTAAAACAAATGTAATGGTATATTAATTTTTATATATTTTAAAAGAGGATAAATTTTTCTATAATTTAATGAAAAGAATTTATTTTCTACCTTTTTTTAAACCGTTGATATTGACCAAAATATAATTTTATTACATTAAAAAATGGCACGCCACTGTTTTTTATCAAAATAAAAATCAGTTTTGTAATCTTCATTAGTTGCTAACAAAAAGAACCTCTTGACTTTTTTTCGTTAGACAAACGGTTTTGGATTAAAAAAATAAAATAGGTTTACATATTGTTACCTTATAATTATCATTGTAAACAGTATGAAAACCTATTTTAATTTTTCAATCCAAAACCGTTTGTCTAACGAAAAAAAGTCAAGAAATTCTTTTTGTTAGCAACTAATAAGAGATTACAAAACTGATTTTTATTTTGATAAAAAACAGTGGCGTGCCATTTTTTAATGTAATAAAATTATATTTTGGTCAATATCAACGATTCAAAAAAAGGTAGATAATAAATTCTTTTCATTAAATTATAGAAAAATTTATCCTCTTTTAAAATATATAAAAATTAATATACCATTACATTAAAAAAAAAACTCAAAAATTTGCTACCATTTCAGTTAACGCCATCTAGCGGCGACAGCAAAAGTCAAAAATACAAAACCAAATAAGCGTTTTGTAGTGCAAATTACGCTCTTTCATATGAGCCTAAGTTTGCTAAAATCGGTCAAAAAAAACGGGAGAAATCTTGGTTTGTTTAAAAAACAATTGAACTTCCCCCACCGCTTTATTTTGATAGATAGAACAAAACGGTTTGGACAAAAAATGTAGGGAAATGGTCAGTAATATGAAAATGATATCATCGATATACTTTCATTAGACAAAATTCTATAAAAATCCCATTTTTCTACTTGGTGTTGGTTGTTACCCCCTCTAGCGGACGTTTGACAAACTCGAAAATAATTTCCAGCAATTTCTCTTGGCGACTTTTATTATGATTTTTTTTCTCAAATCTATACGACCAATATCTTATGAGATATGGCCGCTCGCTACCCTTAACTGATCACCCTGTACATCACATAATATATTAGTTTTTTTTTTCGTACTATTCACTTAAATTGCAAAAACATCCCCCAAAAAAAAGTGCAAAAGTAAAATAATAAAGAGCTTGTATCTGTATCACCAGTGCTAATGTACTAAATAAATATAAAAGAAAATATTATGTCTAATTATTAAATAAAAACCGAGAAAATGATATTTAATATTTGAGAAATGTTGTCTGTTTTTGAGGCAAGTTAAATATTAGGTACTTACATTAAAATGATCTTCGCAGATATGTAAAGTAGATTTTACACTAACTGGACTTTTCTTCAAATCCCTCTTCATCGCTATACACCATTTCTTTCGTATTTTTTTAAATCTTTTGGAACGTTAAAAAATAATTTTTTCTGGCCGGTTTTTGTTGTGGAACTACATAATGGCACTACACAACATTTATAGTATTTATGTTCTGGGCCTCTTAAATCCTCTGTTACATCCATGTTCTCTCGTTTAAACTTTAAACCGGCTATCGTCACACACTAAATCAGATTTAATATTAATATATAATTAGAAAACTCGTCTTTAGGTACACTAAATTGGCCACAACCCGATGTAAACACAAACGGAATAACCAACGATTAAATGGCAGCGCTTGGGCCAAGCGTGGGCCGACACTTTGTTTATCGGATCTTGACGTCACACGTGGCTTGACCAATCAGAGAGCGTTTTCGTTGACCTTGTAATATTTAAAATTTAAATAATTAATTATTTAATAATCGCTTAGTTTTAAAATATTTTACAAGCACATATCCACTTTTAAGTGCATTTACTGAATTGTTTTCAATAAAAAAAAAAATATGCAACTTCCTCATTTGGGGTTCGGGGCATAATGTTTTCCTCAAAAACGGTATAAGTTATCGATAATTTTCAAAAACTATATGAAAGCCAACACTTAAATCTAGGCTTCTGCTGTAATAGTTTTTTAAATTTGGATTTAGTTTTTAATATTTCCTTGAGTGAAAGTCACCCTAAAATCGGGTATGTTTAGATACTATTTTCTCCTAAATAGGCTCATATTTCAAAAATCCGTTACTGCAGAGGCATAGATTATTTCCTTACCTTAATAAAATATAATATTTTTAATGCGGCTATGCGAAAATTGTGGTAGTGGGGGTTTGTTAGTCTCCGCCCACCGTCTCCGCGTCCCTTCGCCCGACCCCTAAGGTGTAGCGTAAATGCACTCTTAATTTTAAAATGGGACGATGTTGTGCAATTTCTGGGTGCATGAGTGTTCGTAAAAAAAGCATTATTCAAAGCACAGAAAGTAAGTAACCTGAAAAATATTTGTAAATAATTAAAAGAATATTTTTTTCACATTAATTTTAATTTGAGATCGAACGCTATAAGAACAACACCGAAACGTCACGGTCTCATGTGGCAAAATGATATAAAACCGTGACGTATCGGTGTTGTTCTAACAGCGTTCGATCTCTAACTACTGAATAATGTAATTGTTTCATTGATAAATAATTGAATTTGATAATGATTGTTTTCTTAGTCGTATAATTTCGTTTATTTTCAAATTAATTTCTTAGTATCTAGTGTCTACGCATAAAGCCTTGAATAAGCTTACACGCTACTTTTCCCCAAGGGGCCAAAAAGGGCTAATGTTCCCTTCAATTAAACCACTGGGTTTATTTTATGAATAATTTATTACATTTAAATTAAAAACTGGTACTGATAAATCGTCATAAATTGGGGTTTTTTATCGCGTCAAAGACGATAAATTGGAAAATTTTTCTTTTTAAAACAAACATTTTATCCCTTCAAATTTCACTTTAATTATTTTTAAAAAACCAAAAAAAAAATAAAATTTTTACTTTATTCCCAAAAATAGGAAAATTTAAAAATAAAATAAAAAAGAAAACAAGTTTAAACTTTAATTTTTTAATATTTTTATAGAGGGGTTTCCCCTTTTTAAAAGGGGAACACGGGAAAAAACGTATAACCCCCAGGGCCCAACAAAGGTATTTTCCCAAAGGGTTTAATTTTGGGTTTGGCCAGCCTTTCTGGAACCAAATTTTTAAAAAACGTAAGGGGGTTAATTTTTGTTCATTTTTCTTCCGCTTTTTTCACCGTTTTTTTCAATAACTTTTAAACCCCCCAAAAAACTTTTTAATTTTTTTTAAAATTACCGAAAAGGAAAAGGAATCTTTGGAAGAATGCAGGTTGTAATAAAATTATTCCGTCCACAAAAAAAAACCCTTTTTTAATTTTGGCCGCCCGTCCCCCTTTATTCCTCTTTGAATCCCCCCCAAGAAAAATATTAAATTTTTAATTTTTAAGCCCAACCTGTTGGTCAAAAACCCCAAAAAAAAAAGGGGGGGGGGTTGGGAAATTTTAAATTAAATAAATAAAAAGAAAAAAAATTTTTTTTTTAAAAAAAAGGGGAAAATTTTTTTTTTTGGGGGTTTTTTTGGGAAATTTTTTTAACTTCAAATATTTATTTTTTTTAAAATTTTTTTTTTTTTTTTAAAAAAAAAAAAAAAAGGGGTTTTTTTCCCCCCAAAATTTTAATTTCCCCCCCCTTTTTTTAAAAAAAAAAAGGGGGTTTTTTTTTTTAAAAAAAATTTTTTTTTTAAAATTTTAAAAAGGGGTTTTTTTTTTCCCCCTTTTTTTTTTTTTTTTTTAAAAAAATTTTTTTTTTTTTTTTTTAAAAATTTTAAAAATTTTTCCCCCAAAAAAAATTTTTAAAATTTTTTTTTTAAAAATTTTAAAAAAAAAAAAAAATTTTTTTTTTTTTTTTTTTTTTTAAAAAAAAAAAAAAAAAAGGGGGAAAAAAAAAAAAAGGGTTTTTTGGTTTTTAAAAAAATTTTATTTTTAAAAATTTTTTAAAAAAAAATTTTTAAAAAAAATTAAAAAATTTTTTTAAAAATTTTTTAAAAAAAAAAAAAATTTTTAAAAAATTTTTTAAAAAACCCCCCAAAAAAAAAATTTTTTTTTTAAAAAAAATTTTTTTTTTTTTTTTAAATTTTTTTCCCCCCAAAAAAGGGGGGGGTTTTTTTTTTTTTAAAAAAAAAAAAAGGGGTTTTTCCGGAAAAAAAAAAAAAAGGCCCTTTTTTTAAATTTTTTCCCCAAAATTTTTTTTAAAAAAAGGGCAAAAAATAAAAAAAATTTTTTTAAATTTTTAAAAAAAAAAAAAAAAAAGAAACCCAAAAACCAAAAAAAAAAAATTTTTTTTTTTTAAAAAAAATTTTTTTTAAAAAAAAAAAACTAAAAAAAGGGGGAAATTCCCCTTTTCCCCCCCAAAAAAAAAAAAAAAAAAATTTTTTTTTTTTTTTTAAAAAAAAAAAAAAATAAAAAAATTAAAAAAAAAAAAAGGGGAAATTTTTTTTTTAAAATTTTTTTTTTTTTTTTTTTAAAAATTTTTTTAAAAAAAATTTTTTTTATTTTTTTTTTTTTTAATTAAAACCCCCAAAAAAAATTTTTTAAAAAATTTTTTAAAAAAAAAAAATTAAAAAAATTTTAAACCCCCTTTTTTTTAAAAAAAAAAAAATTTTTTTTTAAAAAAAAAAGGAAAAATTAAAAAAAAATTTTAAAAAAAAAAAAAAAAAAATTTTTTTTTAAAAAACCCTTTAAAAAAAAACCCCCCCTTTTTTAAAAAACCCAAAAAAAAACCCCCCCCCTTTTAAAACCCAAAAAAAAGGGGGGAAAATTTTTTTCGGAATTTTCCCCCCCAAAAAAAAAATAACCTTTTTGGTTTTTTAAAAAAAATTTTTTTTTTGAAAAAAAAAAAAAAAATTTTTTTTTTTTTTCCAAAAAATTTTTTTTTTTTTTTTAAAAAAAAAAAAAATTTTTTTAAATTTTTTTAAAAAATTTTTTAAAAAAATTTTTATTTTTTTTAAATTTGGAATTTTTTTAAAAAAAATTTTTTTTTGGGGGGTTTTTTGGGGGTTTTTTTAAAAAATTTAAAAAATTTTTTTTTTTTTTTAAAAAATTTTTTTCCCTTTAAATTTTTTTTTTTTTAAAAATAAAAAAATTTTTTTTTTTTTTTTAAAAAAAAATTTTTTAAAAGTAATTTTTTTTTTCCCAAAAAAAAAACCCCCAAAAAAAATTTTTTTTAAATTTTTTAAAAAAATTTTTTTTTTTTTTAAAAATTTTTAAATTTTTTTTAAAAAAAAAAATTTTTTTTAAAAAAAAATTTTAAGGGGTTTTTTTGATTTTTTTTTTGGGTTTTTTTTTGGTTTTTTTTAGGAAAAGAAATTAAAAAAAGGGAATTTTCCCTTCCCCCCTTTTTTTTTTTTTTAAAAAACCCCGGAAAAAAAAGGGGGGGTTTTTTTTTATTTAAAAAAAAAGGGGTTTTTTTTCTTTAAAAAAAATTTTTTTTTTTTTTTTTTAAAAATTTTTTTTTTAAATTTTTTTTTTTTTTAATTCAAAAAAAAAATTTTTTTTTGGGAAAAAAAAATTTTTTTTTTAAAAATTTTTTTTTTTTTTTTAAAAAAATTTTTTTCCCCCCTTTTTTTTAAAAAACCCCCTTTTTTTTTGTTGGGGTTTGCCTTTTAAAAAAATTTTTCCCTTTTTCCCTTTTAATTTATTGGAAAATTTTTTTCAAAAAGGGGGGTTTTTTTTCCCTTTTTTTCCCCCCTTTAAAAAAAAACCTTTTTTTAAAAAAAAACTTTTTTTTTTTTTAAAAAAAAAAATTTTTTCCCCCCCTTTTTTTTAAAAAAAAATTTTTTTTTTTTTTTCCCCCCTTTTTTTTTTTCCCCTTTTTTTTAAAAAAATTTTTTTTTTCCCAAATTTTTTCCTTTAAGCCGGGGGGCCCCCCCCAAAAAAAAAATTTTTTTTTAATTCCCCCAAAAAAAATTTTTAAAAAGGGGTTTTTTTTTTAAAAAAAAAAAAATTTTTTTTTAAAAAAAAAAAAAAATTTCCCCTTTTTTTTTTTTCCCCCCCGTTAAAAAAAAATTTTTTTCCAAAAAATTTTTTTTTTTCTTGGGGGGCCCCCAAAATTTTTTTTTTTTTTTCCCCGGGGAAAAAAAAAACCCGGAAATTTTTAAAAAAGGGGGGCCCCAAAAAAATTTTTTTTTTTTGGGATTAAATTTTTAAAAAAAAGGTTTTTCCCCTTTGGCTAGTACTGCTTTTTTTTGGGGGAAATGGACCCTTTCCGCACTTATTCTTTATTTTATTCAAAGAATTTTAAAAACCCCCTTTTATGGGAAAAGCTTTCTCTTGTCCCCTTTGACCTGGGCCCTGAGCTTTTTTCTGGGTTTTTTTACGGGTCCAGCCCAAAAAATAAGCCCCCTTTAACTTTCCCACATAAAAAATTATCTCTTTCATACCCAATCTTTTAACCATTTTTCCCCCACGGTCTAGCGGCAAAGCTGCCTCTAGGTAGGTATATGCTCGAAGGTCCCTTTTTGCAAAAAGGTTTAATCTGGTTAGTTTTAGTAGTCAAATTTCCATTAAACAAGAGTTTTAAATTAACCGCTTTTGAAAACGCGGCATCTTGACACTTCCGAAAATTGCTTACTTGCTTGCTACAATTTATTGACTCAAGTTCCTTCAGGTACTTATTTCGCCAGCACATTCCCTGGATAATTTCCATTCTGGCTCTAAGCCATAGAAAATCCTCCAAACATTCCCAAAAAAAATCCTTGCACGTATGCACGTACTGAAAATTCTATCAAAAGCGGTTGTTTTTATTTGTGCATAAAACTGAACATAGAAAATGCTTTATATTAACATAAATAACCAAAAAATGAATTGTCCCTTTTTTTTTTTAAATAGCCCCCCCGATGTACAAAGGCACGAGCCACCACTAAGTTAATATCTCGATAATAATTAATTTTTATTCTCATGTTGAGCTTCAAAGAATTAGAATGACTCTTTATTATTCAGCAACCTGCACTAGATAAGGAATACCCTGAAATTCTACAAAACATCTGATTTAAACAAGTCCGAAATTTCATTGTCATGTTGGTACTTATCTTTTTTAATCGAAAAAGTTGATGACGTCATGTAGGATAATCGAGATAGCGTCATCGAATTAATGAGATGTAATATTGCGAAACAAGTATTGAGCGAAAAAACATGTTTATAATTACGATGAAATGCGAGTATAATACCGGGAATGTTTAACTTTTTATGGGTGGCTTTAATGGTTTTCAATTCGTTTTGCGGTACCTAAAACTATTTTTTTATGATAATTTATTTAAATGTATATAAAGATTTTGTAATTCTTAAATTGTGTATACTTAGAGCGGCAAAACTTATTAAAAAAAGTACTTAAAAAATTAAATCGACTTCAAAAAAAATACCTTAAAAAACAAATAATATTTTTATGTATGCAATAAATTAACCAAAAAAAAATCAAAAATCCAGCCTTCAGAAAGCAGTGTTAAAAAAATACCTACCAAATAAAAAAAACAAATGGGGGTTTTAAAATAAAAATCTTGTTATTCATTATTTTATCGTTCATTTATTTATATTTTAAGAATTCATAAAAAAAAAATTAAAAAGAAAAACGTGTCCATCTTGTCACGATTACCTCTCTTCTGGTCATCTGAAAAATAAAAAAAAATTGGTGATTCTTTATCAGTACAAATGTCATTATGACAGGAACCAAGAAAAATTAAGAAAAAAAAATCCTCGCAAAATGTCGGTTTCTCAAAGAAAAAGGTAGTTTTGTTTTTGTTATTTTGTAACTTTTTCGAATTTTTATAAATAGTTAAAATTGAACATTTACATTTTTGTTGGTTCCTGCCATAGAGGGATATATAAAGAAAATCCATGCTAACTTTCAAGAAAATCTATCAGTTAGAACTTGAAATTTTGTGACGAACATTTCGAAAAAAGTGGATTCGAGAAAAAGGCGTTTAAAATTTAATTTCCCGTTTTATAGAAAAGAACAAAAAATTTTTTACAATTCAGGGGGACTTTTAAAGGAAAAAGAAGAAAAAAATAATGTTTGTTCTTAAAAAACCAAAGTTTTATTTTTTTAAAAATTTAAAAAGGGAACGGATCGGGCCTGGGGATTTGAAAAATTTTTTGCCTTTTTTTTCCCCTTCTTTTCCAATAAAAATTGGAACCAACAACAAAGACAATCCTTTTTTGAATTTCTTTTTTTTTTTGAACCCCACTCATGTCTATATTAGCTGTTAAAAAGCAAAATTTTAAACCTTTGGGGGGGAAACAACTTAGTTGGCCGTACGTTTTGCCCGCAAGTCGAATCTGACCTCCCCCGCCCCCAAGGGCCCCGGTTTCTGTCTAAATATCTTGAACCTAAGTTGAGAAAAAATTTATTTTTTTAAAAGTTTTTAACTCAATTTAAAGGTTATGTTTAAATTGTTTTGCATGGTTTAGTCAAAACCAACGTTTGGTCGAAAAACGTTGAAAATAAAAAGGGGGAGAGTGGAACCAAAAGGAATTGGTGTTCGTAAAAAACAATTTTACTTGGTCAGAAACAATTTTAAACTTAGGTAAAAAAAGTGGTTTTAACAGCTTTGCTTCTTCTACCTCAAATTGAATTTTCAACTTTTTTCTGGAATACACCCCTTCTTCCTTTTCTTTTGGAGCAAATGTGAACATACAATTTGTAGTTTTAACTCAAAAAAAACCTTTTTAAAAATTCAAACAAACCCTTTTTTTGGGGCGAAAACCAATTTTTAAGCTTAATTAAAAATTTTGACTTTTTCCTTTTTCAGCTCAAAAAAAGATTCCTTCTTAAAAAATCGCCTTACTAGAAAATTAACGGAGATACAATTTTTTGAAAAAAGGTCTTTTTAAGCGTTTTTCCGGCTTTTCTCGGTAAAAAATGGTCGAATCGTTTTTTCAAAACCATTTTGTAGGTTTTCAATTTCCCCTAAAAGGGTCTCTTATGAGAAAAGTGATATCCCATACTTTTTTTATATTAGAAAAAAGGGCCCTTTTTTAATAATATTTGTTTTAAAAAATTACCTGAAAAAAATTGGTTGGATTTTTGATTTTAGTAATCTACAGGTTATTTCGGAAGTCATGGCGCAGTCAGATATCTGTTAACATTAATTACAAAAATGACCCTTTTTTTGCTATAATGATTGGACTATAACTTCAGTCAAAAAACTCGAACTTAACTCGCATTTTACCGGTATGAAACCGGCACCTTTTGTTTTGTTATGGTCCAATAACCCGCAATATTACGTCAGATGTTGGAATATAATTAGCTATATCGTATGGGGAGGGCGACTCCTGTTGTCACAAAGAGGGTGATTCACCATCCCCTTTAAAATAGAATAAAATCGAAAATAACAGGTGGGGGTTTTTTTTAGAATGGTTTACTATGCTTCGATTTCGTGTCGTATTTATTTCTATTTTGATGTACGGTTGGTTTAGGGTGTGAGTGCAAAATTTTTTGTTTTTAAAAAAAAAACGAAAAAATTCCTGTTTTGGGACGTGAAGTTTTTTTAATTTTTTTTATCTCTCGCAAAAGGTTTTTATATTGCAAGTTTTATTTTGTATTTATTTCTTTTTTTTTGGGGTTAAAAGGGTTTTTTTTTGAGTTTTTTTTTTTTTTTTTTTTTTTAATAGTTTTATTTTCGTGTCGTATAGTCGTTAATTTATATAATGGTTATTTTAAAAAATGGTAGTTTTTGTACTTTTTTAAGGGGGGGAAATTTTTTTTTTATATAAATTGGGGGTTTTTTTTTTAAAAATAAAAAAAAAAATTTTTAAATTTTTTAAATTTTTATTCTATATTTATAAAAAAATTTTAAATTAAAAAATAATTTAAAAAAGTTTGTTATTTAAAAGTAAAAAATTTTTTTTTTTTTTTTTTATATATATATATATATATATATATATATATATATATATATATATATATATATATATATATATATATATATATATATATATATATATATATATATATATAAAAAAAAAAAAAAAAAAAAAAAAAAATAAAATTTAACCCAAAACAAAAAAAATTTTTTTTTAACTTTTAAAAGGGAAAAAAGCTATCGAAATTTTTTTTTTTTCCTTTTCCCGTTTTTTTTATATTGCCCAAAATCAAGCAGAATAAAAAAAAAAAAAAATTTTAAATTTTTTTTTCCAGATATGGCCAAAAATAGGGTTAATTTTAATTATTCCAAAAACCTAAAAAGGTTTTTTTGATTATAACTCGAAAAATATTGCATTTAGAAAAAAAAAATTTTAAAAAATTTTTTTAAAAATACATTGTTTATGTCCTATAAAGTTTTGTATCTTTATATTTTTAAATATTGATTTTAAAATTTTAAAAAAAAAAGGGTAATATCTAAATTACGCCTTTTCTCAAATTATTTGTTTTTTTTTTTGATTCGTGTTCAGCGGAAAAAGATACTTCAGAAAACCTTTTTCGACACCCGCACACACCACTTTTTTTTGTGGGTCGTGCAATTTTTACCCTAAATCATAAAAAAAATAAAAAAAAAAAATTTAATGATTTATCACTCGAATTGGGAAAATAAAAAGGTTTAATTAACCAGAAAACCTGACCGACCAGAACTGAGGCTTTTGATTTTTTCTAAATTTCCCGTAAAAGTATAACAAAATTTAAAAATTTTTTAATATGGTATTATTAGGGGGCCCCCCCCCTTTTTGGGGGGATACCAGGAAAACGTTTATAATTAAAAATTTTTTTTTTTGGCCGAATTTTTTATTTTTACCTTTTATGTTTTTGGCCGCAATTTACAAACCCGAATTTTACTATATTATAGCTTATAAAATTTTAATATCTTTTTCCTTGTGAGGTAATACACAATGGAGATATTAATAATAATAGAAATAATTTTAATTCTAGGATGAAACCACCATGAGTTTAGGTGATATTAAAATGAATTTAGATCCATACTTGCGATGCCCCCTTACCCATCCCCCAACCAAGTCCCCCAATGATGAATACCAGGCCCTGAGTTCGAAGTCACAGTGCTTCCAACTTATAAATCAAAAAATCCCTGGGTGGTAAGTACTTTTAAATATTTAAAAAAGGCTATTTAGTTTTTAAAAAAAAGTTTATTATTTTTGGGGGATAACAAACACAAACTTTTAATTTTGGGGAAAACTGTGTATTTTAATAAACCCAAGTTAAAGTTTTAAAATTCAAAAGGTAAAAACGTTTCTGTAATGGCGTCACATATGTTTCCCTGACGTCATATGCAAGTAAACAAAAAACGGTGCAACCTTTTTAAATTTTTTAATTTCCTTTATTGGCTAAAATGGTAAAAATGGTGTGTGTGCCACAATTAAATACTTTTTAAAAAAACAAAAAATTTTATCGTCCGAAAAATTAAAGGCAAAAAAGTTTAATTAACCAAAGGAAACCAAACACTTTATCGCATTAAATTTTTTATGTGTCAAAATCATTTAATGTAATATACAAATACCGCTTTAAATATTACCATTTATATACAACAAAATTCCCCTTTAATAATTATAAACACTTTAAGGTAAAAACCCCCCCAAAAAAACCTTTTTTTAAAAATTTTTTGTTTATTCAAAGTTAAATACCTAAAAGTTAGTACTTTCTTTTTATGCTTAACAGTATTATTTTAATTGCATATGGAAACTGAATAATATATTACACAAAATAAAAATGGACTCCGAAAAATTTACTTTTCAATTTGTCTCCCATAAGGTTATAAAAAATTCCTTATTTTTCACTCCTAAACTTTTTTTTCCTACAATAAGATTTTGAGAAATACTGAATGAAACATGTAAATAAAAATTTTTTAAGGATTACACAGCTGTTTTTAATTTTTGAGTTTTTGCAGCAATAGTCAGCGTTATTTTTAAAAAAAAAAAAAAATTGGGGTTTTGTTACAGCTTGCACAAAATTTTTGTCCTTTTAGGGCGAAACTGATAATTATGTTACTTGAAATATGTTTTTTTATAAAATGGAAAAAATTATTTAAAGTTAAAGATCAAAAATAACACCTAAAAAACACAAAACAAAGCTTGTAATTTATTTACTTAAGTGACTCACAAAGTTTAAAATCAAGACGTTTAGTGAACAATTTTAAAAAAAATTTTAATTGTAATATTATATTTTCAATAAATATGCATATTCTACTTTATATTTTTTTTATCTTGGGACGTAAGGGCGTCCTAAATACTAAGTCCGTGGGTGTTTCAGTGTGGGGGGGAGTTGTTCCCAAAAAAAAATATTTCTTTTACTATTTTTTATAGGATAACAATTTAAAGTTTTTTAATGGTGGAAAAGTTTTTTAGGAAATCATTCCATTTCTTCTATACTATTTAAAAGTAATGATTTTTCTGTTTTTTTTTGAACATTTTTTTACCAGTCATTTTTCGATACTCACTGATTGATTTAAATAATTTTTTCTTTCTTTTCAATACTCGTCCGAATTGAATAAAGTCTACAAGGACATGATATAGCAGTTTTGTAGACTTTAAAATTAAAGATCGTCCGGAAAAATTGTTGTTCATCAGAACTACTCCCCAGTATTGTGCCCAGCACCATGCTATAGAACCGGTGGCCCGATGCATACAGCATGAGTACCCTGGTGATCCCACCAACAAAGGTATGTATGTTTCTAATTCATTAATTGTAATAATGATAATTTAAAAAAAAAATTGGTGTATAATAATACAATTTTAATTATGTAAAAAAATTATAACCTCCAAGAAGGGCTGATTTTAAAAATAAAAAATTTTTAATTGACACTTTTGTAGGTACAATGTGTTACTTTTTTTTGCTTTTTTTCTTAGTTTTGTGTAAGTGGGTACTAGCAATACTTTTAAACGCTTTTTAATATCTGTCTTGTAACTATGTAATACTTGTTATGATGACAAAATGATATTTTTTGTCAAGTCTTTAAATAATATTATTAAATTACTTATTCATTTATTTTTATGATTGTAGATTGCAGGATAGAAATCGTTATGTACACAATGCTTTAACACCCTGTAACTACAATATTGGCACCTAAAAGTATTTTATGTTTTTAAAATCGACTCTTCTTGGAGATTATAAATCTGCACTTAAATATGGCGGTTTCAGTTTTAAAAATTATGAAAAAATTTCAAATACTACATGAGTCACCCTTTATATTTATATTTTATATAAAAAAATCGCAATTTAAAATTAATTTTTTCGTGTTTGATAAATTATAAATTTTTTTGCTTAAGCAAATAATAAATTTGTCCCATACATTATGTACACATTTATATTTATTGTCCCCATATACATTAATTAATAAAATTTTATGTTTTTATCCACATTTATCGACGTTCTAGTAAATGATTTTTGATGGAAACGAATAAAATTTTATTTTTGACTCAGTTTTACTGTATTATGACTCAACACACTAGTGTTACCAGATCTTGGCTTTTTAACGTTTTTTTCCACTCATAATCACTTAATTATAATTTTTCTATTAATATTTATTTTTTTAAGTTATTGTAATATATTAATGTAATAAATTTGTAAAGATCACAAAGAAATAATTAATAAAAACTACTTTTTTTAGACCTCCAGGAGCACGAACGGCAACACGTGATCCGCTGCACCAATAAGTCTTCCCATTATTTGGGAAATAAGCAGGAAAACCGAGGGACATCTTTTTTCCCCCCAGCCTCAACCCTGGAAAGTGTCGGAAATGTTCTATTTGGTAAAAAGGGTTCCCTTTAAAAGGGATGAAAAAAAAAGGGGAATGGGGGGTCTTTTTCATTTTGGGAAGATGAACAGTAAGTTTGGGAAATTTGTTTACTTAAAATAAGCGTTTATCGTGATTTTTATATTATTATATACAGTGTGACCAATAAGGTCTGCATCATATGGTTTTTTTTTATTAATAGTTTTATTTGAAATTTGATTTTGGCATTAATTTCTGCTTTGATTAAGACGAATCAAAGAAATTTTATAATTTATAATAAGGGTGGCTCCATGAAACTGCGACACACTGTACAACACCTTAGAAATATGAGAACGGGATTAAAAAAATTTTTTAGTGGGCTTGTACTGGGAAGAAAATGCCTCAATGTAAGGATATGTGCCTGTCCCAAAAGGGACAAGGAAAAGAAGAGAAGGAATTTACCAATAAAGGCGACAAACAGAACAATCCGGCGCCCAGAGGTAAAAAAAGGAACTGGATACCCCCCAACCGGGAAGGATTACCCCCCTAACGAGTTTTGGGTTTTTTTTAAAAAAATTTTTTTTAAAAAAATTTTTTTTTTTTTTTTTAATAAAAAAAAAATAAAAAATTTATTTATATATATTATTAAAATTTTTATAATTAAAATTTATATTTAATAATATATAAATTAAATTATTTTAAATAATTTAATTTAATTTTTTTTTTTAAAAATTTTTTAAATATATAAAAATTTATATTTTTAAAAATTTTTTTTTTATTTATTTTATGGGGAAATAAATATTTTTTTTATCTTTTAAAAATTTTTTTAAGGGCAAAAAAAATTCCAAAAATTTCCCCAAAAAAAAAAATTTTTTTTAAAAATTTTAATTTTAAATAAAAAATTTAAAATCTTTTTTCCCCCAAAAAAAAAAATTTCCCCCCCCTTTTTTTTTTCAAAAGTTTTTTTTTACACTTTTAGATTTTATATTTTTTTAAAAAAATTTCCATTATTTCAATTTATTGTGGAACCAAATTGACTGAGGGGAAACAAATTTAAAGGGATCAAAGGGGGAGAGCTTAAATTAATTTTTTAACATTTTTTTAAGCTAAGTTGGGAAACAACTTTTAAAAAGGAACGCCAACGGTTCCTTTTGAAAAGGGTTTCCAATTTTAAAATAAAAATTTAAATTTAAAATTTTTAAATTTTAAAAGGCCCTAAAACCCCTTTTTTAAATTAAAAAAGTTTATAAATCCCAAAAACCCCATTTTGAATCTTCCTTTTTTTAAATTTCCAAATTTTTCCTATTCTTAATCAGTAAAATTTTGTTTTACAAGTTTTGAAGAGCAAATCACGTGGTGCGTCCCCCATTCCGATCATTGAGTAAACCGATTTTTTGCAGCATAACTTCTTTTTTGATAAAGGGGCAATTTGCAATGGCGGCACGATCTCGTTTTTATCCCTTGTGATTTTTTTTCTAGGGGTTTTTGAAACCGTTTTTTTTATATGAACGTAAGACCCTTCAAGATTTAAAGAACAACATCCAGGAAGAAATTGCCAACCAGTTGTTTCATACAATGAGTTTTATTAAGTTTTAAAAAAAGAAGTTATGCTGCCGCACCCGTATTTAAATTAAAAAAATATTTACCAAAAACTAATTTGGCTAAGAGTTACAGCACTTCAAAATGGGGCTAAAATTTTTGGGGGAAAAATTTTGATTTTTAAGGTTTAACATTGTAGAACCCTTTTATCAGTATAAAAACTAAAGATGATCCGGATTCGTAATCCGATAAATAGGAATCGATTCCCTGTATTCAATCCCTTTTTTCCTTTAAAAAGGAATCGTGATTCATATTGGTGATTCGATTCCCTACGAGGATCCGGATCCGTAAATCGATTCCTTTTTCGAAGGATTCGTCAGAGCTCTGGCCTCTACTGCACCCTGAATCCTTTCTTTAAATTGCATTCCCCACAGCTTCGATTTTAATTTGGCAAAGTGGTAGTCGCCGGAAGTCAAATCTGGTCTGTAGGTTGGATGACAAATTTCACGCACGGCGATAGCAAAGCCGGAAACTTTGGGGATCGACTTATGTATTTCTTTACACCTATAAGCTTTTATGTATTAACGTAAAATCGTCTTATCTTATCTAGTTGCCAGTAACCGGTAAGAATAACGTCTTGAAAATTTTGGCCTTCGCTGAGGATCTGAATCTAGCAAATATGATGCGTCTCCAAGGAGCAGCCGGTTCAGAAAAATATAGAAGGAATCTGAGCCAGATTCAGGCATTTAAAAGTAAGTAGATTAGCTGTAAGAAAACTAGATCTGGGTGTGTGTAAATAAACTCTATTTATAGTCCAGTAACTGAAGACCTGAAAGAACCCAAAGCTGTAAATAAATCTGTACAGTTTTCATTTGTGGCGCAATTCTTAGGTCTTTCCGGATGCTTTCCAGCGAGAAAAAGTTTATCACGATTTTGCTGTGAGAACCCGCTGAAAATGGCCCCCCAAAGTCCCAAAAAGGAGTTTCCCGCGAATATCTGCCAAAATATGCAAATTAGAGAATTATTGTTTAGACAAAAAATTCAGATCACCTCGAAATCTACAAAAAATGGTCCCTACCATTTTTTTCGAAAACACAAATATTTTCCGCAAAACGGCCGTCGAAAAATCCATAAAATTTCACCACTATTACTTCAAGTCCAAAATTTCTGTCAATGACGCATCGCTCGCTTTTAGAGTGCCCCGGTTGTGTGGGGTCAGGGAATTCCAGTGGCTATGCATTTTAGAAAATAAATGATAAAATTTTAAAACATGAAAATTTTTTTTTTACAAGCAAAAGTTATTTTCTTACTTTTTTATAAACCCTTTAAATTATAAAAAAAGCCTATATTATTTTTTTTTATTATTTCGGATTAATGAAAAATTTTTTTTTGTTAATTTTTGCACCTCCTATTTTGAGGTTAATAGATACAAATTTGAGTTTTTTGGCGATTTTTTCAACGTTTTCAAAAAAAAAATAATTTTTTTACTTTAATTTTACCTTTTCTGATTTTATTTTGCTACATGAAAAAAATAAATTTATTAAAAATAAATTAAAAAGATGTAAAAGCAGGCGATAACAATCCAAGTTACACCCCACTTGCCAATTTCCACCCCATCTTGCAATTTCAATAAATACGATATTCACGCCCTTGCTTCATCAAAAATATCCCTATTGGGAAACGAAAGCCTGAGATCATCAGCTTGTAAATCCAATAACTTTTGGTCTTTTAGGGGTTCCATATTTAAGGTTTCCATATCGAGAATATTTTGATCAAACATTCGGGGCGGCGGGCAAGGTTTATACCTTAAAAAATGTCATAAAGAAAACTTTTTACAACCTGGTAACAGGTCAACATTTTTTAAATTTGGGATTGGGTAAAAGGTTTTACCTATTTTTTATTGAAAATTAAGGTTTTCCTTACTTTTTAAGTGTTTTTTTTTTTAAAATTAAAATAGTATGGTTTTTTAAAGGTTTTGTGCAAATGACAGAATTTAAAGGAATATGTCTAAAATGGAATTAAACAATTTAATTTTTTTTTTTAAATACTATAAGAAACCAAAAAAACAGCTTAATTCATTTTAACAATCGAAAAGTAAAAAAATGTCAAAAAATAACGAAAAAATCGCATTTTCCAGTATCAAAATAATTACTAATATTGATTTTTTTTTTAAAACTCTAATACCGTACGCGAAAAAACTTTTTTTTAAAGTTGCACATATCTCTGCAACATCCAAAGTGGTTAGTTCTGGATTTGTTCGAATCCCAGGGTAAACTTTTTAACCATTATTTGGTTCTTTTAACGTTAACTAAATTTTTTTTTTAGGGGATAACTAGTTGGGGTTGGTTAATATTCATAGTTTACAGAATTAAAAGCACTTAACAACACTAAATCTTTTTTTATACAATTATATACACTAAATAAGATAAACTATTATAAAATTGGCACAAAACAATATCTATATACTACAATTATTAGAAATTTATAAATTTAGAAAATACCCTGTATACAATTAAAATTTAAACTTACAAAATCGTCCTAATCAATAATAACTAAATAAAATCATCGAACAGCCCAAAACCCTGTCGATACCTTATTTTCAAGTCTCTTCAAGTTTGTAAACTAAGGAATGTGTTTTGCCACTTTTTTTTCCGATAACTGATTTCAATACATATTGGCGGTATTTTTAAGTGCGATCGCTGGCTGGTGATTTATTCTTGCGAATTATGACAACGTGGGATAAACTTTTGGCCGGTTCCTGTTATTTGAGGGAAAAGTAATCATAGGCTTAAAAATCATTTACTAGTGTTAGATTTTATTCAGCCCCCTTCGTCGGTTGGGTGGCCGGTATTAAATGAGTTCAAAGGCTTTAGGTATAGAACAGCGTTTTCAAAGTATGTTCCGCGGAACCCTGGGGTCCCGCACGACTTCGGCAAGGGTTTCGCGAAAAAAAATGATTCTCTGAGTCAAGAATCCTGACTGGATTTTCGACTTACGTATTACTGAAAAACAAGTATCGCATGCAAAAAGCTGGACGCGGAGCCCGATATGAAACTGCAACTTCCATCAATAAGACCCAGTGGCAGCTCTTGGATTTTCAAAATTTTTTATCTAAAAAGTGAGACATGATATCCACACTAAATTTACCAGATGCTATTGGCCTTAAGGGGAAAACTGGTAAAAAAAATTAATTTGCTTGTAAATATAAGTTCTCTCTTGCTCAAATGGCAGTAAAGCTTTTTGGTCCTTTGCCAAAAATATTAGTCAGAACTTTTGCACAAATTCTTTTCCACCCCTAATCTCTGAAGATGGAATTGTCTCTACCTCCAAAGGAAAAGCCAAACTATTTGCCAAACAATTTGCTGCCAATTCTACGCTTGAACCTCCTATTAATCTTCCTCTTCCAACAGTTGTCCCTGTTTCTCATAAAATGTCCGATATAATTTTTAAAGCCAAACAGATCAAGCGTATTCTTTCTTCTCTTAATACTAAAAAATCGTCTGGGCTGGATGGCATACCAGCAATCGTCTTAAAAATGTGCCCCCGGGGCCTTGAAATCTTAACTCGCCTCTTTCGAATCTCTTACGACACGGGCATTTCCCGGAGAGTTGGAAAGCTGCAGTGTGCAACCTGTCCCCAAAAAAGGATCCAAAGTCTCCCTTCTAACTATAGACCTATATCTCTTCTTTCAGTTGTTTGCAAGGTAATGGAAAAATTCATTAATTCCCAAATCTTAAAGTATCTGGAAAAACATAAGATCTTACATGATAGACAATATGGATTCCGTCACAGTAGATCCACAGCTGATCTTCTTTCCTTTGTCTCACACAACTGGAACAAGTCCCTTGAGTTTCTTGGTGAATCCCAGTTTGTTGCTCTTGACATATCCAAAGCTTTCGATCAGATCTGGCATGATGGGCTTCTTAACAAACTTCCTTCTCACGGTCTTCCACCTAAGCTTTGCTCTTGGCTTTCCAGTTTCCTTTCTAATCGACGTATATCAGTTAGTGTAGATGGTCATTCCTCCAGCTTCTACCAAATTAATGCTGGGGTGCCCCAGGGCTCAGTGCTGGCACCCACGCTGTTTCTTCTACACATTAACGATCTTCTCTCTTCCACAATCAATCCCATTCATAGTTTTGCTGACGATAGTACCCTCCACTCTAGTATTCAATTTCTATAAAAAAAAAAAAAAAAATCGGACTATCAGAAGTAAATCCTTTATTTGTATTTTTTTCAAATGAATTTGATCAAATGTCAAAACTCATATTTCCCTAAATTATTTATGTTTTTCTCATGCCTGGGGAGTGGCGCCTCCTACGACACTTAGCATTCTTGACTCCGTTCAAAGAAGAGCTGTTCGTCTTATTAATCATCCCACACTTACAGAAAAGCTTCCTTCCTTGTCCACCTATGGGCTGTAAGGTATCTGTCGCTCTTTTATAGGTATTTTCAGGCCCCGAAGAGTTGGAGTATAATTCCTCCTCTGGCAGCCCCCAACAGAGCAACACTTGGCCACTTTTATACATCCTTTTACAGTCCAATTAAGAGGCCCCAAATTCCCTTTTTTTTTCCTTTATCCCTGTCCAGACTATGGAACCTGCTCACGCAAAAGTTTTCCCTTTTTCCAGATCGCCAAATATTTAAGTCTCGTGCGAGTAAACTCCCTCTTACCACACTTCAGACAGCCACGGTACAGTACGGCCACAGCCTTCGTGGACTGTCCCAAGATAAAAAAAATTGTGTGAAGATTGAAAATAGTTTTATTTCATGCATTGATAGCCTTATCTATGTCTAAAAGTATCCTTTTTATTATTTCATGTTTAAATTCCTTTTAGGTTCTTTAATAAAATATTTTTAAGTGTATTACTAATCTATTTTGTAAAAAATAAATTATAACGATATAACGAGTCTATCGAATCTTATAATTTAAAATGCAAAAATATTTGTTTGTGCAGCATTAAGAGGGTCCCGTGTTAATTTTTTCTGTTGAAAAGGGTTTCATATGTGAAAAAGTTTTGGGAAACGCTGTTCAGAATGGACCCAAACTCATATGCAATGATAGGTACGGGTTGTCCCATTCCGATGAACTTTGAATGATTTAAAAAATGTACAATATTGCCCGAGTAATGGGACAATTCGTCCGCCCGCTTATAAGTGAATCCATGAAGATAGCGGCATTCTAGAGGTAGAGTGGCCGCAGGGGACTTTTGGGTCCCGTTATCTCGAAAAGTATCGATTTTTCGAAAAAAATTATAAGGACCATTTTTGTAGATTACAAGGCATTCTTTATTTTTTGTCTAAACAAAAATTCTCCAATTGGGGCATAAATTTTGACCAAGGGTATGGAAAGCATTCCCGAAGACCTAAGAAGTGCTCCTCAAGGGAAAACTGTTCAGATTTATTTACAGCTTTGCCCATTTACTGGACTATTATTTATTTATTTATTTATCCAGGACTTCAATTTTAACAATATGAACAAGCAATTTTATGTAGCAGATCCATTGAAGTTTGCTTAAGATAATAAAAAGATTTGTTATCTTTCAGATAGTCTACAATGACCAGTGGTGGAACAAGACTTATTACAAATATTTTTTACATTTTACGTTTTCGTACATATTTAAGTTTAGCTTTTATGTTTTACTATTCATATACCTTTTTGCTTATTTTATCTTATATAATTATTGTTTTTTTTTCTGCAGCATATTTCTTATACTATTAAGATTTATTTAGCATTTTTCTCTACATAATATTTTTCATTTATTCGCCATTAAAAATAATTTGTAACGACAAAAAATTAAAATGTCCATGTGCCATTTGTATTTCCGTATTTGGAACCGCTTTTTATGACTTAGTTTATATCGACTCAATATTAACATTAAAAATAATAATTTTTGAAACACTTTATTTTTCGGGTTCAGATTTGTATAGTTTTTTGACCCCCTGTATATTTTGCTTTCATTTAAACATGATCGATTTTTTTTTTTTGGAAATCAGCTTTTGATTTGGCAATTGAAGTTTAAGACATTGAATGAAGTGAATGCAAATGTAGGCTAACACTTAAAATGCCATAAAAAAATGAGCTAATAGTCCAATGGTGCTAGATCTGTAGATAAACGGGGTCGTCCAAAATTTTGCGTTTGAAATATCATGTCGACTAATTTTTTAGAGAAATCAACTTTATCGGTCCACTCTTGATTTAGCAGTTGAATTATAAAGTGAATGCAAATGTAGGCTAACAATTAGAATGCCATAAAAATGAGCTAATAATCTCAGGGTGCTAGATCTAGATCGGTCGTCAACTTATTTTTTTAAAGAAATCAGTTTTGTCGGCTCACTTTTGATTTAGCAGTTGAATTATGAAGTGAATGCAAATGTAGGCTAACAAAGAATGCCTTTAAAAAAGAATACGAAAATAATCAGAAAGTGTCTAATTGCAAATAGGTTTTTAATCGATTATTATAATGGATTCAGTCAAAAGTGAATAAAGCGTTATACCAGGTATGATCACAACTAACTTTTTAAAGAAATCAACTTTATCCGTCTATTCTTGATTTAGCAGTTCAATCGTGAAGTGAATGGAAATGTAGGCTAACACTTGAAATGTCATAAGAAAACTAGCTAATAGGCCTTTTCATCATAATTTTTTTTGCGCATGCGTCAGTATCAGCCATTTTTTCGTACTGTTTTTTGTAAACAAGCATGTTAAAGGGCCTGTAAACACATAATTAAAATAAAAAAATACTAAAGAAAGTATAGTTATTAAGGAAAAGAAATACGAAAATAAAGAAAAAAGTGTCTTAATTAGCAAATAGGTTTTTTTAATCGATTATTATAATGATATCAGTATGAAAAGGAATGAAGAAGCAGTGTTGGTATGGAGTATGTAAGAGTGATACAATTTAATCAATATAACAATTGTATATATGTGGTAGGTCTAATTAGAATAAAATTGTAGATACTTTTTGTATAGTAAAGAAGTAATGATGCCTAACCTCTCAATTAGCTCACTTCTTTTTCCTTTTTAAAGACGTCCATGACATTTAAGCTACCTTTTTAATTGCGTACAATTATGGGCTTCAACTGAATTATAAATCAGTGAAGCACCATCAACGATTTTTTCCAGTAAATGATTTAATTGGGGAGATAATACTGCATTCCCAGCCATTGTCGATCAAAACAGTACGAAACTTTTGAATTGCCGCTTTTTCAACATGGCGACTGCGCTTGCGCTTGTCACATGATGAAAAGGCCTATAATCCCAGGGTGCTAGATCTGTAGTTAAACGGGGTCGTCAAAAATTTTATCATGTCGACTAATATTTTTTAAAAAATCCACTTTATTGGTACATTCTTGATTTAGCCGTTGAATCATGAAGTGAATGGAAATGTAGGCTAACACTTGGAATGCCATAAAAAAAGTAGCTAATATTCCCAGGTGCTAGATCTGTGATAAGCGGGGTCGTCCAAAAATTTGCGATTGTGTATTGTAGCAATTTTTTTTTGTAATGGAAAATTTATTACTTTGCATTTAAAATATCATGTCGACGTTTCGCCTTCTATTATACAAGTCGATATAAACATAGTCTATGCATTATGTACCTGAAAATGTTTGTCACTATTTGGATTTGTGCACTTGTTGTTTAACAATAAAAAATATTATGTTTGTGTCTGTGTTAAAATTTAGACTTAAATTTATGTTTATTTGTTACGTATACCTACTTATATTAAATATATTTACGTTTTGTATTTTAACGTATTTTTGGATCAGTCACAATATATAGGGTGCAATGTTAACGTTGCTATATTATGAATTTGGACTATTTAATTATTTCAAACAAAATTTGTTGCTTTAAAATCTAAAAAAAGTCACTCCTCAGGTAAAGCAGCAACGTTTAAAAAGTAATTCAATTACCAATTACTAGCATGTTTGTTAAAAGTAATTCAATTATCAATTAAAACTAAAAGTAATTAAATATTTTAGCAGTTACTCTATTTAAATTACCACATATATTAAATACAATACACTAAACAAATACAATCTTTAAACTACATAATATGCACCATACCCGCACGTCACACTATTCAAACTGCTTTCTCGGCAAGTTCAACATTAAATGACTCTAAAATAAAAATTTCTTTTTATTCTTCCTTAAACATCAACAGATTTTTTCACAAAAAAAAGTATAAAAACGGTGGCAATAAGCATCAATCAAAAATATTAAATTGGCGCGGAGGTGGCGTTCGCCGAATTCAAAACGGCCCGCCGTGTTTCAAGATGCTTTTCCTGGCTGGCCAAAATTCCGGCAGTTTTTCCATAAAGAAAGGTAATTGAATTAATTTTTAAGTAATTCAATTACTTTATAAGTAATCGAATTACTTTCGTAGTAATTGAATTACTTGGGATTCGTAAAAATGAATTACCAATTACGATTATATTATCCTGTTAATTGATAATCCAAATACAATTATCTTTTCCGAAAAGTAATTGAATTAAAGTAATTCAATTACTGAGAAGTAATTGAATACGATTTTTTATTTATTTTAATTCAATTACCGATAGCTCTGGCAGTAACTCACTAATTTTATCAAAGTGTGCAACCATCGTTTAATAATAATTAATTGAAACACGTCAAATTCATAATATAGTAAAATATAGATTTTTTACAAAAGAGTTTACTTTTCTTTTGCCATTTATATTTTATATTTGGAACACAGTAATTCTCCTTGTGATTCTTTTTAAAGCTCGGCTATTTTGCTTTTAGTTAAATTGAACCAACTTTCAGGAAGATAAAAAAAACTGAATTTCTGTGCAGGGCACTCAGTCTTTAGAAAACTAGAAGTCAGATAGACAGCTGCAAGCTTTAATTTTTCTTATATGATTCCATAAACTTTTGGCTACTTTTATAAAAAAAAATTGCCTTCTATACATTTCCACCAAGCTTTAAAACTAATAGTCCAATCATTATAGCAAAAAAAAGGTCATTTTTATAATTAATGTTAACAGATATCTGACTGCGCCATGGCTTCCGGAATAACCTGTAGATTACTAAAATCAAAACTCCAACCAATTTTATTTGAGGTAATTTTTTTAAACAATAATTATTAAAAAAGAGCCTTTTTTCGTTTTTTTTTTTTAATATAACAAAAAGTACTGGCTACATCACTTTACTCATAAAAGACGGTTTGTAGAGAATTCAAAAACCCACAAAATAGTTTTTGAAAAACTCCAATCCGACCATTTTTCACCGAGAAAAGCCGGAAAAAAGCTTATAACAGACCTTTTTTCAAAAATTCGTATCTCCTTTAATTTTCAATATTAAGGACTGATTTTTGGGAAATGAAAGTCAATAACTTTGAGCTGCCGAAAGATGAAAATTATCGCATTAATAGTTTTTATTCAATTGCACTATAAACAGATTAGGTCCGATTTGAATTTGTAAAACGGCTTTTTAAAGTTGAAATTAAAAGCTATAAATTGTATATTTCACATTTTCATATAAGTTTGGAGAACATTGTTAAAAATGCTAGTGAACCTAGCGCGTCTAGCGAAAATTTGCGACCAAGAGGTACTGAGTCGACCGTGCGTGCATCGACGAGCTATACTTCAAGTCCAAAATTTCTGTCAATGACGCATCGCTCGCTTTTAGAGTGCCCCGGGTTGTGTGGGGTCAGGGGAATCAATTCCAGTGGCGTATGCATTTTAGAAAATAAATGATAAAATTTCGTCAAAACATGAAAATATTTTTTACAAGCAAAAGTTATTTTCTTACATTTTCATCAACCCTTTAAATTAGTAACAAGCCTATATTATTTTGGTATTATTCGGATTAATGAAAAATGTAATTTTTTTGCTTAATTTTGCACACCTCCTATTTTGAGGTCATAGAACACAAATTTGAGTTTTTTGGCGATTTTTCAACGTTTTTCCAAAAAAAACATTTTTTACTTTAATTTTACCTTCTCCGATTTTATATTGCTACATGAAAAAAATAATAAAATTTTAGTCTTAACATAAATTAAAAAAGATGTAAAAGCAGAACGATAGACAATCCAAGTTACACCGACTTGCCAATTCACCACCGATCTTGCAATTTCAATATTAAATACGATATTCACACGCATTGCTTCATCAAAAATATCCACTATATAAGGAACACGAAAGCCCTGAGATCATCAGCTTGTAGAATCCAATAACTATTTCGGGTCTTTCGTGTTCCATATTTAGGATTTCCATATCGAGAATATTTTTGATCAAACATTGCGGGTCGAGCGAAGCAAGGTTCGCATACCTTATAAAAATGTCATAAAGAAAACTATTACAACTTGGTAACAGGTCAACATTTTTAGAATTTCGAGTTGAATTCGGACGTAAACGTTTTACCTACTTTTTATTGAAAATTAAGGTTTTTTCCTTACTTTTTAAGTGATTTTTTTTAATATTAAAATAGTATGAGTTTTTTAAATATGTTTTCGTGCAAATGACAGAATTTAAAGGAATATGTCGTAAAATGGAATTAAACAATTCAATTATATATTTTTTAAATACTATAAGAGGCGGCCAAAAAACAGCTTCTGATTCATGTTTAACAATCGAAAAGTAAAGAGTGTGCAAAAAATAGCGAAAAATCTCATTTTCCAGTATCCGAATAATTACTAATATTGTTTTTTTGCCTTTTAAAACTTTGAATACCGTACGCGAAAAAACTTTTGTTAAAGTTGCACATATCTCTGCAGCATCCAAAGTGGTTAGTTCTGGATTTCGTTCCCGAATCCCATGGTAAACATTTCTAACCATTATTCGTTCTTTTAACGTTAACTGGTTTTTTTGTAGGCGGATAGCTAGTTAAATGTTGGTTAATATTCATAGTTTACAGAATTAAAAGCACTTAACAACACTAAATCTTTATATACAATTATATACACTAAATAAGATAAACTATTATAAAATTGGCACAAAACAATATCTATATACTACAATAAATAAGAAATTTATAATATTTAGAAAATACCCTGTATAGCAATTAAATATTAAACTTACAAAATTTGTCCATAATCAATAATAACTAAATAAAATCATCGAACAGCACGAAAACCCTGTCGATACGCTTATTTTCAAGTCTCTTCAAGTTGTAAACTAAGGAATGTGTGTTGCCACTTTTATTGTCTTCTCGATAACAATGATTTCAATACATATTGGCGTGCTATTTTAAGTGCGATCGCTGACGGGTAAGTTATTCTTGCGAATTATGACAACGTGGCGATAAAACTTTTGGCCGGTTCACTGTTATTTGAGCGGAAAAGTATATCATAGGCTTAAAAATCATTTACTAGTGTTAGATTTTTATTCAGCCGCTTCGTCGGTTGGGTGGCCGGTATTAAATGAGTCACTGACAGAAATTTTGGACTTTAGGTATAGGCATTTTTAACAATGTTCTCCAAACTTATATGAAAATGTGAGATATACAATTTGTAGCTTTTAATTTCAACTTTAAAAAGCCGTTTTCAAAATTCAAACCGGACCAATTGCCTAATATTCACGGCACTTGCAGGATAAGGACTTAATTTGTTTATAGTGCGATTGAATAAAAACTATTAATGCGACAATTTTCATATTTTGGCAGCTCAAAGTATATGTTATTGACTATCATTTCCCAAAAAACC
Organism: Listronotus oregonensis; assembly: GCA_019359885.1. Classification (NCBI taxonomy): domain Eukaryota; kingdom Metazoa; phylum Arthropoda; class Insecta; order Coleoptera; family Curculionidae; genus Listronotus; species Listronotus oregonensis. The sequence goes on from JAHBCN010004402.1 coordinate 55,506, forward strand.
AGTCCTTAATATTGAAAATTAAGGGAGATACGAATTTTTGAAAAAAGGTCTGTTTTAAGCGTTTTTCCGGCTTCTCTCGGTGAAAAATGGTCTGATCGGGATTTTTCAAAAACCATTTTGTAGGTTTTTGAATTCTTTACAAACCCCCGTTTTTTTTTGAGTTAAGTGAAAAAACCCAGTACTTTTTGTTATATCAAAAAAAAAAAAAAAAGGGCCCCCTTTTTTTAAAAAAATTTTTTGTTTAAAAAAAAAAAATTAAAAAACCTTTTTGGTTTAAAAAATTAATTAAAAAAAAAACCTAAAATGATTGGACTATAAGCCAAAAAAAAATTTAAACGGGAAAATAAACCCCTTTTTTTTTGGCCCCTTTTTTAAAAGTTTTTAAAAATTTTTAAATAAAATAATTTTTTTTTTATTTATATTATAATAAATTTTTAAATTTTAAATTTAAATATTAATTAAAATTTTTTTTATTATATATATATTTGTTTGCAATATTTGTTAGTTTGTAGAATTAGAATAGTTTTTTTCGTCCAGTGGAATGTATTTTTTTATTAAATAAAACATTGTCTAGAAAGTGTTGTTTTATTTAAAATTATAGATATAATAGACTAGTTATAAATATATTTACAATAAAATAAACATATCGTAAACCTAAATTTAAAAAATAAAATTTGTTGAGGTGTGAAAAATTAAATTAAACATACTATAGTCTAAAAACATCTATAATACAGTATATTCTTTTGGCACATAACCACTTTCAGACACAGCACCAAAATTTTCAGCCTTTTTATTGTTCCTTCCCCCCCTGCGTTTTTTTCCCAAGCCCCTTTTTCTTTATCTTTTGGGGCTCTTAAATAGTACCTCCGTATAAACCCCTTAGAACAAATAGGACACTTATGAGGTCTTTCTTCGGTATGCACCATGGTGTGGTACTGTAAATGAACTTTGGGGAAAACCCCCTTTAATCTTAAAAAAAGAGAAAAGGCACCGGGGGGCCCCCTTGGGGGCGTTGAAGATCGCATTTTTTTTTTTCTGGAAAAATTTTGGCCAAAAAGGGGGTTTTCCCAAAAAAAAAAAAAAATTTAAAACCCCCCCCCCAAAAACCCCCCCCCCCCTTTTTTTTTCCCCCAAAAAAAAATTTTTTGGGTTTCCCCCTTTTCCCCAAAAAAAAAATTTTTTTCTTTTCCCCCCCCCCTTAAAAAATTTTTTTTTAATTTTTTGGGGGAATTTTAAATTTTAAAAAAAAAAAAAAGGGGAAAAGGGGGTTTTTTTTTTTTTAAAAAATTTTTAAAAATTTTTTAAAAAGTGGTTTTTTTAAAAATTTTAAAAAAAAAAAGGGGGTTTTTTTTTTAAAAATTTAAAAAAATTTTTTTTAAAAAAAAGGGGGAAAAAAAATTTTTTTAAAAAAAATTTTTTTTTTTTTTTAAAAAAAAAAATAAACAATTTAAAAAAATTTAAAAAAAATTTTAAAATTTTTTTTTTAAAAAAAAAAATAAAAAAAAAATTTTTTTAAAAATTTTTTTGGGGGAAAAATTTTAAAAAAAAAAATTTTTTAATTTTTTTAAAAAATTTTTTTTTTTTGGGGGGAAAAAAATTTTTTTAAAAAATTTTTTTTAAAATTTTTAAAAAAAAAAAAAAAATTTTTTTTTTTTTTAAATTTTTTTTTAAAAAGCCCAAAAAAAAATTTTTTTTTTTTTTTTAAAAACCCAAAAAATTTTAAAAAACCCCGGAAAAATTTGGGGGGTTTTTTTTTTTTTTTTCCCCAAAAAAAAATAAATTTTTTTTTTAAAAAATTTTTTTTTTCCCCCAAAAATTTTTTTAAAAAAAAACAATTTTTTAAAAAAATTTTTTTTTTTAAAAAAAAAAAAATTTTTTTAAAAATTTTTAAAATTTGGGGGCCCCTTTTTTTTTAAAAAAAATTTTTTTTTTTTTTTTAAAAAAAAAATTTTAAAAAAAAAAAAAAAATTTTTTAATTTTTTTTTTTTTTTTTAAAAAAGGGGTTTTTTAAAAAAAAATTTTTTTTAAAAAAAGGGGTTTTTTTTTTTTTAAAATTTAAAAATTTTTTTTTTTTAAAAAAAATTTTTTTTTAAAAGGATTTAAAATTTTTTTTTCCCTTTTTTAAAAAATTTTTTTAAAAAAAAAAATGGTTCCAAAAAAAATTTTTTTGCCCAAAACCCCTTTTTTTTTTTAAAAAAAAATTTTTAAAAAATTTTTTACTTTTTTAAAATTTTTTTTTTAAAAAAAAAAAAAAAAAAAAAAAACCCCGATAGTAGTTTTCGGGGTTTTATTTTAAAAAAATTTTTTTTAGTGTTAATTTTTTTTTGAAAATATAAAAAAATAGGTATTTTTCAAGTTTTTTGTCAATAAAATGCATTCATTTAAAAAAAGTTTATTTTTAAAATTTGTTTTTTCCCCTTTTTTGTGAAAATTTTTTTTTCAAAAATGTCATATTTCTGATTAAATTTTTTTTTAAAAATCCAATAATTGATATTTTTGAGAAAAAATATTAGGGATCTTTCGCATTAAAAAAAAAGTAGTTTGTTCTATACACTTTAAAACATTGGAGAAACACAATAATATATTGACAGGTGTGCTATAATGGGTGTAAACAAACATCAAAACTCTCTGGTCACTGATCCGGTCAGTCGACATTTTCTTGAAATCGCGTGTAGTCGCCGGCGCACAATTCTGTCTGAAATATAATTAGGGAAAATAAAAAGCAGCTTTGACTAACCAGAACTAACCATGACCAACCAGAACTGAGGGCTTTTGAATTTGTCTAAATTATTCCTACGTAGAAGTTATTAACAAAATTGTCTGTGTTGTAAAATTATAAAAAATGAAAAATAAATATCAAAAACTGTTTTCTTTACATTTTTGAACTATTTTCAATAATATAACAACATTTTTGTGCAATTTGAGTCCTTTCTGGCCGATTTCCTGGGGTATAACGCAAAAAATCCAAATATTTTTAAAACGATTTGTCTTTACACATAGAATATAAAACAAATCACTAGAAATTGCTAATCCGAATTAAATGCATTTTATTGGCGAAAAGCTTGAACTTTAAGAATAAAAATATTTGATAACTCAAAAAAATTTAAATTTATCAAAACCATATTAATTTTACATCCCAAAAAAGTGGAGCCACACATCTCTACAATGACTGAGATTGTTTATTTATTTATTTACCTGTATGCACCCTCGTATGCCTGTTCAGACACCCTTGTGAATTAAAACCTTTACCACAAAGTGTACACAAAAATTGTCCTGCAAATTTATGCCTCTTCAAGTGAACATTTAAAATGTACTTCGACTTGAATGTCTTGTTACACGTCGTGCATACAGCTGGATCTATGGCAACCTCAGGAGCAGCTTCCTGTTCTTGTTCATCCTGATTATCAGAGATCTCCACTGCATCTTTTTTGCGCTTGCGCCTTTCACTTGCAGTTGGTTTCTTTTTAAGATTGATATCATTTTTGTCACTCACAGGATCTTCACTGATTTTAAGAGGCCCCAAATCAATATCTGCCTCGTTAATTTTCAAGCACAAAGGTTCGTGGTCTAAATATTCGTTTTTTATGAATATTGGGGATATGCGTGAATCTAAAGAGTGAGCACTGAATGATAAGGGGCTTAAAGTAAGCTCATTTGAAGTGAAGGGGCTGAGTGCAGGATTCTTATTGTCGAAGGGGCCCAAATGTTTCTTTAGAACGGACTCTGATTTTTCGACTTGCAATTTGAATTTGTAGAAAGAACGGAGTTGGTCTAGACAGCTCGTACATATTTCATCTGGATAGCCTTTTTGAAGCTGTAAAAAAAACAGCATTATAAACAACTGGGACTATCTTAAGCTGGTGTATAGTGTATAAATGCCTTTAAGAGGTTAATAAAAAGGTTATATTTGAAATGTAATTTCTGCCTAAGATATACATAAAATCAGATAATGACTGGCCAACAATCTTACTTTAACCTCGTGTACCAAACCAAGTAGCTCTAGCACCGAAATAGTCTTGGAATCTACTCGAATTTGTTCCTCTCGAATCTTTTGCCTGCAGTTTTGGTTATTCATGCAAGTTCTACAGATATTCTTTAAATCCACAACGTTTCTATAAGCTGACAAGTCCATTTTGTGTAATCTGTATTTGTAGTTTTAAAAGTTCCTTTATCTTTAGATAATTTAATTCGTTTTGTTTTTGATAAAAACATTCCTTTTGTTGAGAAGACATTCCGAACGTTTCAAAACATACATTTGCGCAGAGGATACCGTACGATCGTAAAACAAAAAAGTTGTTAATTGAGACGAATAGACTGTGAATTAAATGTTGATTTGTATATTATTTTAAAAGCATTCATAGACGACGGATACGTGGTTGGAGAAAGCAATCATATCTTTCGAGCATATATCTGCTAGAGGCAGCCTTGCAGTGGTATATTATGAGGATGCACCATCTCAATTGACACATGAGAACGTACCATGACAGAGTTTTTCTTCTTTTCCTTGGCTCTGCAACAAAGCAATCTGCCAGCTTAACTTAGGGAAACTTTCAATTCTGTATAACCTCTCGGAAGACATGCCTGCCATGATCAATGCACAAAGATAAATGTGCTATAAATTATCTATATGCTCGATGCGTTGGTTACCGTTACAAGTAACCACATGCAAAATATGTAGCTTAGAAATAATTGCTTTTATATTTCTTCGAGCAAACACTTCTGGAGGTAGCCTTGTGTTTGTGGTTAGATATCCCGAGGTACAGAATGCCTAGTAATTTTTAAAGAAGAACATTTAATTTAAAATTTGGTTAGATTCTCAGAAAATGTTTATTTGATGTTTACAAAACCAAAGTAAACAATTTTTGTAAAAAAAAAAATAACCAAAAACTAAAAAATATTAATTAAAAATAATTTTAAATGGACATAAAATGCAGAGCTTGCTTGGCTACTACAGATGCCAAAATGTACCATTCACTTTCAAATATATTTCCTCAGTACATGAATACAAATCTCTCAATTTTGGACTTGCTAGAAGTTGTTACTTCAACAAAGGTAAGAGTTATTACGAGGGCAGATCTTAATGTGTTAGAGAAAAAAAGAAGGTTAATAAAAATATGGGCAAGTTTTTTAATTGCAGTACCGGTTTGGTTTTTCAAAAACCTTTTTAAACCCTGGCCCTTTCCATCAAAGTGTTTTTATAAAATACTTGAGCAAAAGAATATAAATAAATACGGAAGAGAAACACAACAATCAGCTGAGTATTGACAGTTGCAGAACAAAAAGCAAAGTGTTTTTAAACATTTCGTTTTATTCGTTCCATCAGAACTTCTCATGACTCATTTGACGTTCAGCGCATAAATTCAGCATACTTTTATTGATGGAATAAAGAACTTGCCCTATGCATGTTATAATTTCAAGTAAGGCACTAAAATAGATTCAACATTAAACACAAAGCAAAACATTTAATTTTAAAATTTATTATTTTAGGTATTCCAATTCGATAATTATCCGGACCGCATATGCACAGCTTGTTTAAAAGACTTAAAGGACTGTTATGAGTTTATAGAAAAATTTAAAACTGCTCAGGCATTTCTCGAAAGAAACTTTGGTTCAAAGCTGGTAAATCACCAAGACAATATTATTGTTAAAGAAGAAGAAGGCAGTGAAGAATATTCAGATACAATTATTATTGACAAAGATGAAAATGAAATTTTTCAATCTGCCGTTGCAGATGTAACTATTCAGGAATATAAAGGTTGGTGTGAAAGTGTAACTTTTAAAAGTCAAGAGAGCTTTTTGTTACCTTTAATAAACCTATTAGTTCCCAGGATACAAAATGTTTGGGGGGTTTGGGGCCAATTTCCCTACAGAATCAAAAATAAAAATTTATACCCCCAAAATGGCAAGAATAAAAAGTAATAAAAAAAAAAAACAGTTTCATAGGTTCAGATTAAAAAGGGGCCTTGGCGTTACTGATAGTTTCATGTGGGGCACATGGTTATATATGGGAGAAGGGGCGTATCTTTATTATAGAAGCCCTGGGAGGTTGAAACTTTGCCCCAGGCACCCACAGAGGCGTTGTTGACATGTCTTCCAATTTTTCCCAAAATCCAGGGAAAAGTAAATCTGGCAACACCGCACATCCGCCGCCCTTTTAACAATTTTTGTCGTCCCGCCCGCCCTTGGAGGGGTCAGCCAAACTCAATGATCTTATGATATAACATCTTTAATTTTATAGGATAAACTTATATTTAAGATTATTTACTCATTAGGTTTAGTAAAAAACACATTTAAATATTTTAATTTATATTTTAAAAAATCTGCAAAATTATTTAGGGATTTTTGGACGGATAAGTTGGTACAACTTAAAGACGCCCTAGATTTAGATTTTTTTAACTATACTTCATTTTACGAGGGTTTGTACTTTCGTCATCAATTGCCTTATTTTTTAACAAATTAAAAGGTCAAAAACAGACGAAACAAATTAATGACGTCAAAAGGTTGGTCGTTTCTTAAAATCGGCTCCGCAACAGCTGATTTTAAAGCTACAATAATAATATCCAAATATGGGTTATAAATTATGTCATTTTTAAACTTGTCAAAAAAAATTTTTTTGTCAAAAGTAACGTCAGATTTTATTTTTATTTTCCCTATTTTTATTGTTAAAATGTCTTTCGAAGGTGAACAAAATAGGTTTTAACCTTATTGACTATTTCACACAGGAGAGAGATGCAGGAATTAATTTACCACTTACTGCAGTTTTTGAGGTAAGAGATTTGTTTATTCTTGGTTTTGTTATTGACAAGAATAACGTTAAGTCTAATATTTTTAGGCTAAATAAAGCGAATCTTGAATCCGCCGATACGCTGGTCCAATCAATTTTTTTGATTTAAGCCCTTTCCCCTTTAAAAAAATTAAAAATTTTATTGGTGCAATCGGATCATGATGAATTTAAAATTTTATTAGAAAACAATTCTGAACGTGCTCTAAAAGCGCTTTGAAACTTCTTGCATCAATATTGCCTAACTTTAATTAAAAATGTGAACAGCATTGAATTATATGAATTAGCTACGACAAACCTTTTTTTCCCAAAACATGACGTCAAAACGTAAGTCAAACCCTCGTAAACGTTCTATATAACTTCGTTTCCGAAGGTTTGTACTTTCGTCATCAATGACGTGACTTGAAAAAGGGTTGTCGTAGCTTTAAATTTTTAAATTCAATGTTTACTTTTAAAAATTGGAAATTTTTGATGAAAAATTTAAATGCGTTCTTTAGGCACGTTCAGATGGTTTTCAATAAAAAATTTTAATTCATCTATCCGATTACCAATAAAAATTTTAAATTTAAAAGCTAAGCTTAAATCAAAAATTCGTTGGGAATTTATCGGCGGATTCAAAAATTCCCTCTCAGCCTAAAAATATCTAGACTAAGTTATTCTTTTCAATTTTGTTTTTTTTTTTGTTTCTCATGATGAAAGACCATCGAAACCCCGATTTTTAGAAAATTGGTGTTTTAATCGGCATAATGGAACAAGTAATTATCCGAATACAACATTTTTAGCAAAAATTTAATTTTTTAAAGCCAACAGTGTTAATTAAGCCTTATAAAAACCAGAAAGAAATACCTGCGATATAAGATTTGCAGTTATTTTAAACTCTTTCCGATTTTCGGGCTAAAAAAAAAACGGTCTATAAATTGGTTTATTTTTTATAATATTCTTGTACCGTGCTATCTTATACCTTGCTAGCAACAAACGTTTTCAAAGAAATATAGTCATAATTTACATTTTAATATGTACACCAATAACAAACCACAAGAATAAACAAATCTACTTACCTCTAAAACTGCAGTAAGTAGTAACAGGTTAATTCCTGCATTTTCTCCTGGTTAAATAGTCAATAAGGTTTAAAATCATATTTTGTTCACCTTCTGAATACCGTCGGGATTTACACAATAAAAATACGAAAATAAAAATAAAATTGACCTTACTTTTGACAAAACAATTTTTTTTACAAGTTTGAAAAATGACATAATTTTATAACCCATATTTTAGGATATTATTATTGAGCTTTAAAAAATCGCTGTAACGGCAGCCATTTTGATTTTAAGAAACGACCAACCACGTCATTAATTTGTTTCAGTCTGTTTTTGACCTTTTTAATTTGTTAAAAAAGGTAAGGAAATTGATGACGAAAGTACAAACCTTCGTGAAACGAAGTTATATCAATAAATGTAGAAGAAAGTTAAAGTCTTCTTAATTGTAAAATCCTATAAAAAACATTTATTCTAAGCAAAAGCATCATTTTAATTTTCTGTAAAAGGCACATTATAATAACGAGGCATAAAGACTCCTGTACCCTATTGATAATTGACCAATTTCTTCCATAATTTCTGAATTACCCTGTATATTTTAGATAATAAAACTGAAAATAAGAAAAAGACTGTCGAAAAAACAAACACCCTGTGAAAGTGACTAAAACGAAAGAGCCTGTTCGAAGAAAAAATATTGTCAGACTTGAACAAGAAGATGAAGATAATGTTTATGTAATGTCTATTGAGGATGTGCTTAAAGAAGAAACTGAGAAGGCTGGTAGGTAGTGTCTACAAATCATTACATTATTTTACATTATTATATGTTTATTAAACTCTTTTAGAACAGAAGGACAATTCCAGTAAAAAAAGAGACCACGGGTTAAATGTTGATGACTATATCATTAGAGCTCCTAATCCTCACTATAAAAAAGAATCAGAAAGTCCAATCAAACCAAAAAACAATGTTTTTGTCATGTCTATTAAGGATGTCCTCAGTTCTTCAACTAAATTAAAGACAACAGTTGGCGAAGCGAATGCAGGACCCAGAAAAAGGAAAACCAAAGGCATAATAACACAATCAACAGGTATACTCCTAGAATAAATAACTCATTTCACTTCTCTTCCGAG
>JAHBCN010004403.1:0-30000 GCA_019359885.1 Listronotus oregonensis
TTTTTTTATTTTTGTATAATCCAGGTTTGAGGCTTGTAAATAAATTTCTTCCTTATAGCCATAAATTTATTTTATAAATATTAACTGCTTAGTTTTTTAATTAAAAAGTCGGAAATTTTGGTTTTTTTTAAAAAACCAGGAATTTTAAAGCTGTATGGGAAGCCCAATGCTATGGCCCATTCGAAAAAAGTCCAGCCCAGAATGAAAATAACTGTCGGAGTTGGCCCCGCCGATTCTGCGCAATAACAAAATTTCACAAAATATTTAATGTGTTGCCATTTACACATAAAAAAACCAATGTGTATTTGGGGGCAACCTATTTTTTTATGAGAGCCGGAGCCCCTTTTTTGGGGAAAAAACGGCGCGCGCGGCGCTTATGAAACTAACCGGGGCACTGTACCTTTCAACCGCCGTCGTCTCATCATTCGTCATTTTCGGGGTTTGCCCCCTTTGCGCCGTATTAGTTTTGATTGTTTTGCTTTGTGTGATTATATTTTTGGTTGCAAAATTTTTTTAATTGAAAAACCCTTTTCTTATGTTAGTGATTCGGTTTTTAAATTGTGACTGTAATTTTGTGTTTATTGTTTGTTACTATAATATCGTAAAAAAACTAGAGGTTGTATGGTTTTTTTTTTGCAAATCCAAGGGTTACACCCCCGGATTTTTTACTTTAGGTAAGTATTTTTTATTTAAATTAGGTGCTTCTCATAAGATGTAACTTTGGGGGAAACCTAAATAATAATAAATCAATTATGAAAAAGAAAAAAAAAAATTTCATAGGAAATAGCAGTGAGAAAAGTAAGGCAATCTTTTTTTTTAGATGATTTAACAATGTTTGTGTATTTCGGGGGTTTTTTAAAAAGAAATAATTTAATTTAAAAAAAAATTTTTATTTCATTTTTTAATTTAGTACATTTTTTTTAAAGGATCAAAATTATCAGACCAGGCAAATTTTAATATATACAGGTCCCTCTAATTGAATAAAAGAAAGTACAATTTTATGTTAAAGTTCCTTTTTGCTTTTTTCTGTATCTGTTTAAAAAAAAATTTTTTTTTGGTTTTTAACTTACATTATAAATTTTTTTGAGCCGACATACCGTAGACACAAATTTTAACGGATACTGTTACAATGGATACCAGATACCAAAGGTTAAAACAATTTAACCACTGTTTTTTTTGTCTCATGAATGTGTGTTATTAGTGAAAAGTATATCCCAAAAAAAGCATTAAAAAAAATTTTAAAATTTTTAATGTACAACCAGAATCTTAGGTTTGGGGTTAAAAATTTCTGTTACACTATCTTCCCCTTTTTTTTATCACAACGTTGGTGATAAGTACATGAAGCTATCATACAATGTTTAAAATTTTTTTTTTAAAAAAATCGTGTTTTTATTTATTTACAAAGTTTTTTTAAAAATAAAAAACCCCCAAAAAATCGACCATTTAAATAGAAGGCTGTAAAGTGGCGCCATCTTTTCCCTTTCCCAAAATTTTATCAGATGATATAAAATCCAATATTATACAATAATTTTAAATATTCTATAGAAGTATAGTTTAATAACCAACAATATTGTGCAAAAAAAGTGAATGTTTGAATTTGACATTTAATGATGTCAACTTTATAGATAGTAACAAAGAATTATGGAAGTGCGGCCCTGGCCTACTTTTTCATTACGAAAACCCCGGGGGGGGCCAACCCCTATTCCCGCTGCCCTGCACGCCGGGGCAATTTTGGGGTTTCGTATTGGGCTTCCATAAAACCTTTTTTAAATTCCTTGGTTATAAATAACTAAATTTTTTTTAACCCTTTCCCCTTTAAACCCGGGTAAAACCCAAAAAATAAACAATTTTAGGGGTAGAACACCATTTATTTTACAGGATAAACTCATTACGACTATTTACTTATTATTAACAAAATTATCTACAGGTTTTTAGATAGATAATTTGGTACGATTGAGGGGCTTCAAATTTCAAATTTAAGTTTTTTTTACCAGCATTAAATATTTAAAAAAACAATATATTTAATAGAGAAATTGGAGAAATCCTGTAAAAAAATCGTTTAAGTAAGAGCATTATTTTAATTTTTTACAAAAGGTGCATTATGATAAGGGTGCATACCAACTCCTGCAGTAACCTATAGTGGCCAAGTTTGTCATTGACATTTTTTTGCTCCTTTTGCTGAAAACCGCACCTTTGATTCATCCATCCATCAAATGTCATGTTTTATATTAGCAGATCACTACTGCGAGACCAAGTGATATAAAAATCTTCTTGCCCCGCTCTCCTCCGATATGTTAATAAAGGAAAAGCTTGGCCATTTAAGGTGTTTTTCTTTGGAAAACAATTTAAATTCGTTGACTTTTTAAAAGAAAAAATATTTTTGGGGGCGTTTTTTATTATAAATAACGACTAAAGAAATGCAAAAGTTTAATCATAAAATCTTTAGATGTAATTAATTTTAAGCAGATGGAATTTCAGGATAGTTTGTGCATTTTTTGAGGTTAGGCGCCAGTAGAGCGTTATAAATTAAAAACTAGAAGTTTCCGACAAAGTTTGACTTCAGATTCGTGACCAGCGCCCCAAAAAGCCTCCGTTTATAAAATATTAATAAAATTGGTGGTCGTCCAGGTAAGTAAAATTACCAAAAGTTGATTGATTGTTCCGTTTTTTGGCTTTGATTTCTTCCAGGAAATCGTTTACCAGCACTCCCCTTTCCAGACTCGCGTTGCGGGCAACGTAAGCTTTCCCAGGCTTTGTTAGTGGAATTTCTTGGGTTTTTTGGCTCAAACCCCCGGGGAAATTCCAATTTATCACAAAACTTAAATTTTTCTAAAATATTTTATTTTCTGTGCAAGGCACAAAATGGAAGTCCGACCGGGGAAAATGCTACTGGTATCACGCATAACCGTTTTCTGTCAGTACTCCCCCCCCTCGAGCGCGCAACCATCTTCCGCCATTAGAAAACCCCCCGGGGTGGGGCCCTCAAAAAGGAACAGGATAGGAATCTTCGTTCACAGCGCTTGCCCCCGAAGAAGGACTCCATCGTTTGGCTTGAGTTTCTCCTTGATCCCCGATGGCAAAAGCTGTTGATACAGCGCCTTCAGCCGCCTTCCCGGAAAAAACTATGTAGTTTTTTATCGCGAGCACTTCACTGATCGGAGGTCAAAAAGGAACTGAAAGTAGTTCACTACTTATGACGGGGCTGGTTTTGCAAAATAAGAAAACATTTCACCCATTAGCTGGTATAACTAGCTTTTTTCGGGTTCGGTAAATTACTGTTCTAGAGTTCGCGTTTTTCTAGGACTACATTGGGACAGTTCTAGAACCGTCCGTATCGGTGGATTATGATTGCGTTCGAGATTTTCAAATGTCTGAAATTCCTGGAACTGTCAGAGAACGATTCAAAGTATTGAGCTACCGCGCATACAGTTCTGGGCCGTTCTCGGATAGTTCAAGAATCGTTCGTAAAACGAAACCCGAAAAAAGCTACCTATGAACACCACAGTATTGGCAAATACACAATATTTCAAAGCTTTCAAAGACCATGGATTTCGTGTAAGGAACGGCTTCTCATACAACACTTAACATTCGTGACGCACTTTAAAAGTAAATATTTTCGCCTAATTAATAAATCTCACCCTTATAAGAAAGATCTTTTAAGTTTGTTTCGACAAACTTTATGGTAAGCATTTCTTAGCTGTAATAAATATTGTAATAATATTCTTGACCAACAAGAAAAAGGATTGTAATTAACTATTTTGTGTTGACAAGAGTAGTAAGGGTCCCACCTGGAAGGATCCCGTAGGGCTTACAGGCCCTCCGAACTCCCCCTAGGCTTGCCAACCACCCCTTGCTCTCCTTTTGGCTGAGCAAGTCCTCACTACGTGTTTGCCATGTTGGCTATCACGGTTGTTTGGGGTTTTGAAGTTTTTGGCTTAGCCTGGAATCTGGCTTAGCGGAGTGGGGTTTAAGAAGTGACTGAGAAGCTGGGGCCCTTGCCCCAGTGACTCGGGACAATCCAGAAACGGATTTTTAAGTGGCTAGGCCGAGAGGCCAGGGGTGGGTGGTACCCGGGTCCTTCCTGTAGGTACCGGGTACCATCCTAAGAAGTACTTAGTCCAAAATTTGAATTTTGGTCTTTTGTGGGGCCTTTGGAGAGCTGGATCATACCCAGATGGTCCTCGGATCAGAGGGTTTGGATGGTTTTCAGCTATGAGGTAGAGTTTTTTGGCTCTTTCTTTGATAAAAGAATCAAAGGTGAGTTGAATTCTCTTTGAATTTGCATGTTGCGTACAAACCAGGGGACGTTGGCCGCATTTCTGTACATGCGGTTTAGAAAAGAGGTGAGTCTTGAGATGTATGACTTTGCCGCGTAGCCCCAGGCTACGGAGGCATAAGACATACTTGGACTAATGGTTGAGTTTACCAGAAGAAGTTTATTTCTGATAGTTAGCGGGCTGTTCCTGTGTAGGAGTGGTAGTAGCTTGGAATGGGCCATGCGACCCATCTGTAAGCATTTTTCGATGTGCGGCTTGAACGTGAGACGAGAATCAAGAATGACTCCGAGGTACTTGACAGTGTCGGTCCAGGGTGTTGACAAGAGTATGACTTTTGACTTTATTATACCAGCTACATTTGAAACAAAACAGGACGGTGCGGCAAAATACAAAACAGAAAAAAGACAAAAAATTAAAATATTACCTGATATGTGTGTTCTCAGATAAAAAAGGAATAAAATTTACATACTCTATTCTTTAGTGAATTTATTATTAGTATTAAATAAATAAATGAAATATCTCTTGAATAACAGTTTATTTATTTTGATTCAAGCATAATAAAAAATTATACGTTTAGGGAATTTTAAAATGCGCACTGGCTTTCTCGCCTAACCTCCTTAACTGCTTGTAAAAACATGCACGAGCGAAAAATAGTTCGAACATAAACAAATAATTAATAACAAGGTATACCCTATTTTTCTTTTAATAAGTAGACTTTTTCGTTTTCAAAAGATTCTCAGGCTTAGTAGTGCAGACAAAAATATAAAAACATACAATATCTACACCGTTTTTGAAGAATACCTACATATTTTTGTAGCAGGGGAAATGTCGTACGTGGGGGGGATACTAATAAATTACTTAATTATACACCATACTTTAAATTAAACCTCGCAAGAGTTTATAATAAATATTTCCTAAATTTTCATCTGCATTCTAATTAATTAACGATTATACTATAGACCTTCGAGCATATTCCTGCTAGAAGCAGCCTTCCACTTGGCCCTGCAAACAAGCGTGCGAGAGAGAAAGTGCCAATAAGGTTAATCCCTAAAGTGTAAATTGTAAATATGTTCGGGTCCGGTGTAGTTTAGCTCCATTCGATTTGAAAAAAATAAATATTACAGATAAAAAGAACACATTTTGTTTAGTAGATTTCCAAAAGAAAAAATCCGGTAATTATTGCATATACGGTTTTCTTCTATTTTTGGATTAAATGGTAAAATTTTTATATAGTCATATTCCAGTGTCCTTAGGGATTGCAAATATACTACAGGAGAAGAGAAATTATGTGTTTTAGTATTTTTTATTTTAATTTGAAAATTTAAAATTACCATTGATTTTCTCCATATAATGCGAAAACTCCCCATTATGACAAGGAACGTCAGCGTGCAGTGTTGCCAAATCGGAGTCTTTTCGAATACGTTCCCGCATTTCACGTCTGAAATATAATTGGGAAAAATAAAAAGCCGCTTTAACTAACCAGAATTAACCATGACCAACTGTTTAGACAAATTCAAGAGCCCCTAGTCGGTCATGGTTAGTTTTGGTAAGCAAAGCAGCTTTTTATTTATCCCAATTATATTTCAGACAGAACAAGAATATCAAAATTTGATGGCCGAAAATTATTAAGTCCGGCAACACTGTTGATTAGGCATGAGCTAAACAGCGATATTTCCATAACGCCGTTATCGGCGATCGCGATTTTTAAATAACGGCGATTTAAAACCGTTATCGCGATCGCGACTTTTCACACTACGCCAAATTAGCGTTTTTATTATTTGCAGCTATTAGCGCCCTCGTGTGATTCATTTTGCTACTGTATATTAATTTCACCTGCTCGCCTCCTATTATACTTTTTTTTTTATAAATATATAATATATTATTTGCGATTTTGGTCAACGTTTGCTATCAGCGATTTTTCAATAACCACAATGCAAAAAAAGATTTCTACTATACTGCTATACTATACTACACCTTTCTTTGCATAAATATTACAGAAAACTGTAATTCTGCTATATAGTTCAGTGAGGGGCGTGAAGATGGAGTCGAGGACCCTTGAAATAAAATACGTTTTTTTTTCACTCAACGCGACGGAAAGCGATTAGCTGTGTTGCATGTTGCATATAAGTTGACGCGATTTCGCATTAGGCAGTCTAACAAAACAGCTGATTATGGTAAACAAACTTGCTGGAGGACAAACAACCCGCTTAGCAATTTAACCTGCATGTGCATTGTCCTGTTTTATAGTGATTTTTTTCGGATTTCAAGTAGTTTAAAGTGACTTTTTAAGTATATTTATATTATTTGGGAGTCTTAGTAATGGTACTTATAGAGAATTAATCATGAGCGACTATTTTGTGAAGCTACAAGCTGAAAATGCGGATGCCGCAAATCGATACAGACAAAAGCTCTCCGGAATTAATTTTGTGGATCCGTTTTGTTTAAAAGAGTCGGATTTAAGTATGAATCCTGCTGACTTTCCCCCTGTAAGTGTTACTCAAATGGATATTGTCTGCTATTTAGTGCTTACAAGCTATTACACACAACAACAAATGAAAGCAATGTGTTTTATGTTCCTGCACATAGTATGAAGTTTTTGGATGCAAAAATTATTAAAGACAAGGTGCTTTTAATAAAATTAAAACCACTGTACCAACCATGTTAAATTTAAATTGGATTTAAATAAATATTACTTTGTAGAACATACAGTATGAACTGTGTCGAATCTGGTAACCCAGTGTTTCGGAAGTGTGGTCTCGTCACTTGTTTCAACTCACATATTTAAGTGGTGTTAGTTTTTAAATTAAATAATTATTTACTATTCTTTATTTAGGTTTTTTGCTTGTAAAGGGGCAGCTGGTATCTGATTATTAAGTTTTGTTTATAGGTGGGTGAAAGTTTTAAATAAAAAACTTAAATATATTAGAAATGTATATAATTTTAATAGGTATTTAGGTCATAAAGTAGAGCTTTATCAGGTGAATATTTCATGGCCTAGTAGCTTATGAATGAGGCTATAAAGTAATGAGAACACAACTAAAGATAATATACTAATTTCATACAAAACTTTGTTTTATTGCTTCTAAGTGGTATTGGAGAAATTAATTTTGTGTTTATTTGATTCTTAAAAACCTGTAAGTATAACAGACTTGACCATTACATCAGTAATGACACCAAGTGCAATGACATGTTATCTGTTGGTGGCATTTTGATTTAATGATCGCTGCAAATAGTATACTTTAGTCTTTTCTGTTCTCGTACAATAAAGTAGTACTATATTGTAGTACCTACCATATAATTAAGTAACCCTTTATATCCCGTAGGTAGGTAAGTAGGTTTAAAGTGAGTGGACTTTTTACACCCTCCACTGCGACTGCTCGGTCTATTGTAGCTCACACCTTTTTATTTTTCTCCCAATAGGATCAGACTTCTAATGAATCCGATATCAGATTGGGAGAGAGAGTTTTTACATCTCCTCTTACTCATGTCGCTATCGGACATGAGCACAATATGTATTCTGGTGTCTCTGTCTCCTGGAAAGTATGACGAGCAGACGATTAGATCCGTCATGCCCTCCTCTGCCGGTCTAGTGACATGGGTAGCTACCAGGTCCTTGTTACAGGAACCAGATGTTTCTTCTGAGGCCATATCTTCGGCCTTTCCCTATGAAACCGGTCGTATCTGCTTTCTGTTTAAAGCCCTAACATACATAATAGACTGTTTATTATTAAGCACTTAAAAAGTCAAACATAAATTTTTACCATTATATTTTTAATTTGCGCATGCAAAGCAATATTTATGATTTTCCATTTTTGTCGTGATATTCATTAAAACCCTTGTTACAAACTATTAAACAGACTGTCGATAGATTCCGTAAAGCATCATTCTTATTTAAAATAGAAGGAATCCTGTAAAAACCCACTCTATTCCTGTCTCCTCTATTAGCACAGTTTATTACACAACAAAATGAAGGCATTATAATTATTAACTTCATAAAAATCCTTAAAATTGCACATTTGCTTATAAAAACCAAATGTAAAGCTGTCCTCCAAGAGAATGAAATCAGCTGTTGTTGACAGTTCGTTAGACTGCCTAATATTATAAAAAATCCATGATACTATTGTAATAGTATCATGGCCTAATATTATAAAAAATCCATGATAAATAGTATCATGTAAAAAATCGCTGTTTCTGTCAATCGCCGTTATTTGCGATTTTAGTCAACGTTTGCTATCAGCGATTTTTCAATAACGGCGATTAAATCACCGGTAGTGATATATCGCTCATCGCTACTGTTGATACTTATTTTGAATTTGACAATGTAGAAAGAATGTGTTATCTGGGTCCTTTGTTGTGTTATCAGATATTAGATTTATTTCTAACCTATATTTTTTTTTAATTTAAATTAAAAGTTGTTTTTTCCCGATTTTCTGCGTATTTTGTCAATAGATTTCTGTTTCTGTGTGTTATGTTTAACTAAATAATTATCAATTTATACGTTTTTACCCCGCCCAGCACTCAAATTCACTCCAAGATCCAGTAAGTTTATTTGGTTGAAAAAACAAAAATTAAACACAATTTGTCTTCTCCGGTAATATATTTGCTATCCCAAAGGATACTTAAATGTAATTTTCTCAGACGAAAGAAAGAAGTAATTTTATTAAAAAAAATCATAAAATCCAAAAATAGCAGAAAACCGTATATGCAGTTGTTACCAAAAATCCGAAAAAATGCATTTTTGCAGAGAAAAATGAAATTAAAAGTCGAAAAAATACTATGTTTTTAGGTTAAGTAAAAGGCCAGAATTTGCGACGTTGTCGGATCAAAAAAAATTGTTCGACGGCGCATTTATGATAAAGAAATTTTACAATTTAATGAGGAAAACCTAACGACAACTAACCAAAACTAGGTAATAGTTTGAAAGTTGTTGTTGGTTAGTTCTGATTTGTTGTTTCTATAAAAAAACTTCATTTCTGGTAAATGGGAAAAAAACAACCTTCAATAATAACAAATTATTAGAAAACATCTGGCAACATTGCTTTTTTAAGGAGGAAATCCTAAACAAAATGACATCGTATCATCTCTTTTTGTAGGTATTCTTTCTCACTTTTTTCGTGTTGGTCAGCCATATTAGTTTAGTATATTTTATATGGAAAATAAAGAAATTATTTTATTTTGTGTTAATATGAGTGAAAAATTAATTTTTTCAGGCCCTATGTGTTTTATAATGGTGTAACAAATAACTGAAAAAAAAAATTATATCAAAATATTGCTGTTTAAAAATGGAGCTAAAGTTCACCGAAACCAATGTTCTATAGCCTTGTGGCGGATTCATGTTTCAGTATGTTTTCTTTGGGATACTAGCCTTACTACTTTGATTGTGATTAAAAATTTAAAAAAATATTTATGATAAAACGTCATAACAATTATAATACCTTTCAGAATTTCCTAACTTTTGGTTTCAGTTATCAGTAAATATAAGTCTGTTTGTTATTAAGTACAGCATAGGACAGGGTAAGAAAGTGTAGGACTAAAAAGTGGAATTAAGTATAAATAACTTTCGTATTTGATCTTTATATCAAACGCGTTTTGGAGTAATTTTAGAAATTAAAAAATGACTTTATGGTTATCTTTATTTTTTTTTTATCTTGGGACAGTCCACGAAGGCTGATGCCTAAGTACTAACGTACCGTGGGTGTCTTCAGTGTGGTGAGAGGGAGTTTGTTCACACGGGACTCAAATTTGTGGAGATTGGGAGGAGAAGGAAAAACTTCTGCGGGCAGCAGGTTCCATAGTCTTGACACTCTAGGGATGAAGGAACGAAGAAAGCGGGAAGTTCGGGGCCTCTCTAACTGAACGGTAAAAGGAACAAATAAACAACAAATAAACAAACAAATTCAAGTCTGCATCTAAGTATTACTTCGAGAGTTATAGTAGTTAAGTGAAAACTAGTTTACACCAGAATTCATAGTAAACGCCTAGTCCTAAATTTTACTAATGATAATAAATGGTTTATTCACAAAAAAGTGTTAACTGGTGTACACTATTTCTGGATAACAAACACCTTATATGACTGATAAATAGTTTCGCAAGAGCTTGTATTACTGCACTTGTGCTGTAATGAGATTAATCACAACACTAATATTGTAAAAAAAACCAGTGTTGTACAGTATTCTGGTTGTATTACCTCACTCGATGTATTTTTATTTTAACATCTAGTATCTAATTATAAATCTTTGCAACATTTACATCATAAATCACTATTTCATAGCTATATAAAATAACACTGAAAATGATTATTATAAATTCCACTTTCGTTTAAAATTAAGATAAAAATTCAGTGGAAAAAATGTCTAAAATCTGTTTATTTTAATTTTGCGAAAACCCGGACCGATATCTAATGAACCTCAATATACCGTAGAAAATAGGTTAAAAAACGATATACGATAAATTAAATTAACAAGTTATTTATTAACCAAACTGACTTGTATTGCTTAAAGGTCACATACAAAAATAACAGGAAACATTTTACTTTGGCGCTTAAATTTTATTTATAATTATAATTAGTAACAAATCTACTTAATTTAATAAGTGTTAATTTTCAATTGTTCTCCTTATCTCTGTCCAAAAATTTTTTTAGCTGAAATTTTGGTTTCAATAAACTTTAGAGAATCGTTCCTAAATAATCGACCCCTTAGGGCCTAAGGCTTAGGTCAAATAGCATTGAGGACTAGCATAAAGTACTCCATTTTACACCTTTTTATCAATTGTCAGTTTGTTATCGTCAGTGTAATTTAGGACTAGGTGTTTGGTATGGATTCTGCTGTCAACTAGTTTTCACTTTCGAAATAGTAAAGTTAAATGCATTTTTACTACAAGACTTAAAGTTTTTTGTTTATAAACATAACCATGAAGCCATTTTTAATTTCTGGAAACCAATATTCTTAAGCAAACTCGTGTTTTTAAACTACTTCAAACAAAAATGAAAGTAAGATTTGACGAGCCGGATCGGTCGGTTATCAATTCACAAGTCCATGTGAGTGCCATTTTGTAATGAATGGGTACGACAACGGTTTCTCATCCGTATATAAATTAAACTGTGTTAAAGCGTACATAAGAGAAACAGGAAGTTCCCTTAAACAAAGAAGAGTAAAAAAAGTAAATGGATTTTAAATGCGATATACAGGGTTGCTCCACCAAGTGTGACATAGTACCATATCACCTTCTTATTAAAGAGTGTTAAATACAAAAGTTGTAGTACACATGGTGTTGCATTTTCTAAAAATATTTTTAAATATACAGGGTGTTTCACAAACACCTGACACACACTTTTTTAGTTTTTTTTAATGGAACACCCTAAATAATATGACATTTTTGGATTCTAGACAAAATTGTAAACACATTTTATTTATAATATCTTATACCTAAGTTTAACCGTTTTTGAAATATTTTAAATTGTATGCCAAAAATGACGTTTACAAACCATGTTATAATTAGCAGTTTTATTTATACGGAAGTCTTTTGTAATTGATTGAGGTTGATTTCGTTATAGTAGAAGACATAATGCAGTAGAGTGTGTTAATATTTTGATAATAAATTAGTACAGGGTGATCAAAATCGATCGATTAAAAGTTAGTCCAAAAAACGTAAAAAGTCAATTTTTTAAAATGAAAACCCTATTTTTTTATAACTTTATCTTATTAGGCATTAATAAATAGGGTAACCTTGTATTAGATTGTCTATACCAAAAATGTATAGTTTTCGAAATATTTGCAACTTAACATTTTTCTATTGTAAAAATCCCATACAGCTTTTAGTTTTTTTATTAGTTGGCCACGACGGCGAAAAAACAAACTTAAATAATACAGAAATAAAACTATATGGTGAAAAGGCCTATGATAACATACGCATCACTGGTATGGGGGACAAAAATGCGACAAAGAACTGCTGTTACAGAACTGGTCAAGGCACAGAGACTTGCTTGCTTAGCTATAACAGGAGCAATTAACCACAACTAACCACAACTCCAACAGCAGCCATGGAGTGTTCCTTAGACCTTCCACCACTTAACCTTATAGTGTTGGGAGAGGCAACTACCGACTGCAACAGAAATCAACGGGTGTCTACGCTAGTTTGGGACACAACAACATAAAAAGTCAGGTTGGCGGCAACATCCTGGACTAGAGAACAGACCAGATGATTCCCCAATACTCAATCAACAAAAACTTCGAGGTAAAAATTCCAGATCGAAGTGAGTGGCAGCAACCCGATCTCCCCGGCACGGTTGGAGACATATCTGGTATACGGATGGTTCCAAAACCGAGCAGGGAACTGGAGCGGGCGTGTACAGTAAAATGAGGAATACACAATTCTCCATTTCACTCGGAACACACAATTCTGTATTTCAAACGGAAATATATGCTTTACCGCACTGTTCAAAAGAAAATAACAGGAGGGCTTATAAAAGCAAGCGGATCTGCATAATAACAGACAGCCAAGCGTCACTAGGGGCACTAGTAAACCCCAAGGTAACGTCCAAGCTGACATGGGAATGTCAAAAAGAACTGGAAGTCCTGGGAGAACGCAACAGAGTAACTCTCTTGTGGGTACCAGGACATTCGGGGATAGAAGGCAACGAAAAAGCGGATGAGCTAGCGGGACAG
Source organism: Listronotus oregonensis (assembly GCA_019359885.1). Classification (NCBI taxonomy): domain Eukaryota; kingdom Metazoa; phylum Arthropoda; class Insecta; order Coleoptera; family Curculionidae; genus Listronotus; species Listronotus oregonensis. The sequence goes on from JAHBCN010004403.1 coordinate 12,941, forward strand.
CGATCATCCACACCATACTTTGGCCCAGAACCTGCCCTTGGAGTGACCAGAACCACAGCACGAGGGCAAACCAGGGAATGGAACCGAAACAAACACGAAGAATACTGGGGAAACATCAGTAGAATAAGACATGGAAAAAGCTTCATAAGAGGCCCATTCAAAAGAACGAAGGGAGAACTACTCAGACAAAGTAGGAAAAGACTTCGCATAACGGTAGGGTTGCTAACAGGGCATGATAACGTAAGAGGACACTTACACAAGATAGGCTCATACAATGGGGACCCAAGTTGCAGAATGTGCGACGAGGGGGAAGAAACAGCCTACCATATCCTGTGCGAATGTAAAGCATTGAATCACAAAAGACAGGCATTCTTTGGGCAACCGGAAATGAGCCCACAGGAATATATCAACCAACCAGTCTCGGGGTTATACAGACTTGTAGAAGGAACAAGACTAATGGGAGGATTGATATAAAAGACAAGGGGGGATTAGGCATAAAAAGCCCATGAGGCTGCGTTGCCTCCGATAGTTAATCCAGACGGCTCCCAGGGAAGAAGAAGAAGTCACCAGACCTGAATATTTTTAGTAAATAATCGGAAAAGCAGATCGTACGAATTAAATAATGACTTTCCAGACAGTCACTTGACCATGTGAAATAAAAACCACTTTGTTGTATAATACCTAATACCTGTTTATGCTAGTTTGATAAGCTTTTATATAGCAACATACATGTCAGTTCAGTGGTAAATGTGAGTAAAATCAAAATTATTTTATTATGTCTGAGGAATTTGTATGTATGGATGTTTAAAACATATTTAAATATACTATAAGCTTTTATCAAATTTATTCTTAGAATAAAATAAAACATCGTTTGTGCAATTTTTTTAAATACATTTATTTTATATAATAAACAAAGGACATGGCACACTTCTTATGGATTTAAGTCACCGACAGATTTTGTTGAAATTTTAGTATTTTATTTTTTAAGTCCAAATAAGCATTTTCCTTCATTGCGCCAACCTTGTAGCTATACAGGTTGATACCATAAAATAAAGCCAAAAATTCTTAAAAATATTTATTTTATTTTTTACAAAATACTGTCTGTTACCCTAGACTGATAAAATTAGGCATTTTTTATGTAAAAAGAAATATATATTCCATACAAAGAACTTTTTTTATCTGGTACAGGGTTTTTATCTGTCATGTCTTACAGGGTGCACGACTTATTAATGACCCAACAAATATACAGTCCAGTAGGCCTAAATATAATATAGTATCAGTTATTATTATAACCTATAGGAATTTCGTAACTTGGCAGTAATTTATTCATACATACAGCGTGTCCACGGGAGACACGGCACCAAAAAAGTCATTTTTAGATACTGGGTGAACCAAAATTATATGGCGGTTTTATTTATATTTTTTTCCAGTCATACTGAAACCGCTGTTGTAAAAAGATTTTTTTTCACCGATTTACACTATAAACATACTGGGTGATGTAAACAAAGGTTTTGAAAAGTGACTTAGTATTACGTAAAATATCACAATTTAATACAAACATGAATAATAATTAATGCATAATATCTTACAGTAAAAATACAGATTACAGGTTTCAAGGTAAACCTTAATCGTTTCAAAACAAAAATAGACACTATGGTAAACTTTAAACAGTAACAAGTTAGATAAACCCATGATGAACCCAAACAAAATATTTGTCGTAGTAGGCGTTTTTTAAACAAATGGTGTCGCTTGGTAAACAAATACATAAATATGTTTGTATTAGTCAGTACGTTAAATTATTTTTAATTTGTATTTAATTTAATTCAGTAATTTGTTAGTTAAAAGAATATTGCACAATAAAGCAAAATAATGGTTTGGTGTCACACTTGCAATTTAAATAACGCTAGGATTAGAATACCCTTACCAAATATATACAGTAAAGCGCAGAGGACTGCGAACATAGGACAATCCTGGAGCATTTTGGATGTACCTAAAAACGCCGCACGCATTGCTTATCGATCAATAATTTTCGGTAAACAAATTCATAAGACGCGCGTCGGCCGGCAAAGCTCAATACGTTTATTCCTGAAATAATTCTTTACTATCGAACGCTCGACAGCTAAAGTTTTACTGTGTCGATTATTTGCGACCAAAAAGTTTTTTTTTAATAAAATAATAATTATTAATAATGGATGTTTACGAACTGGAAGAGAAAATTAAAATTATTAAATGGTATCACCGTGAAAATCCTGTTAGGGGAATTAGGGAATTATTTATTAATTTATTTCCAACCAGGCCGACTCCCACGATTTCCACTATTCACCGAGTCATTAAAAACCTTCTGACATTTTTTGTTATCTCCAAAAAACACAAACATGATAGTGTTCCAGAAGAAAACAACGAAAGGAAAATGAAGGAAATTATGGTAGTGGCAAGTGTTATTAAAAATCCTACAATTTTCATTAATACAATTGCAAAACAGGTTAATTTGAGCAGAAGATCAGTGGGTAGAGTGCTGAGAAAAAATGGATACCGATCCTACAAAGTAAGAAAAACCTATGAAATTTTCTCTGATGATCATTTTAGACGAATGCAATTTTGTGAAACTGTAATGGAAATGGAAAATAACAATGATTTTTTTTTCTTGGGTCACGTAAAATCACAAATTTATGGTTTCCAGGAGAATAGGGCTAATAATCTACAAGAATTGCAATTATAAATTGAAAATTCTTTTAGGATTATTACCCTCAGCATTTTAGCAAAAAATGTCAGAAGGCGTTTTATGACAATCTTGGTTATTGTTTGGCTCAAAAGGTGGTTTATTTGAGCATCTTCGATAACTTCAAAGAGTTTTTCTTTTTTTATTCTGTGAATGCACATTAATTTATTTTTTTAAGAATATCTTCTACGTTCCATTATTTATTTGAGAAAATTATATTATTTTATTAGGAAAAACTGTTTGGTTCTTAAGACCATAGCAAACGTTGCGGTCCCGTAAGCAACTAATTTTAAATTTATGGCTGATAAGAAATCCGATCGAAGTCGGTTGACGCTAGCTAGCTCCTGCTACTTGCCTATAAACACTGCATCCTCTTACTAAAAATAAAAACGTAGTACAGAACTAAACTGGGCAGATAATTCTTCCGAATTTATCACCGCACTCCCCACCAGTCCCAACCAAAAATGAACCACGTGAGGAAACGAGACGGAAATTGAAATACAAGTCACAAAATTATATTGGTATTTTAGAATTGGGACATCCAAAATGAGCTCCTATGTTGCAGTACGGTGTACTATATTATATATATATATATATATATATATATATATAATATATATATATATATATATATATATATATATATATTATATATATATATATATATATATATATATATATATATATATATATATATATATATATATATATATATATATATATATATATATATATATATATATATATATATATATATATATATATATATATATATATATATATATATATATATATATATATATATATATATATATATATATATATATATAAATATAAATAAATAAAATCGCCATATAATTTGGGTTCACCCAGTATCTAAAAATAACTTTTTGGGGGACATGCTGTATGTATAAATGAGTTACTGCCAAGTTACTAAATTCCTATAGGTTATAATAATGACTGACATAATAACTTATATTTAGGCCTACTGTCTATTTGTTGGTTCATTAATAAATTGTGCACCCTGTAGGTCATGACAGATAAAAACCCTGTACACGATAAAAAAAATACTTTGTATGGGATATATATTCTTTTTACATAAAAAATGCCTAATTTTATCAGACCTGGGGAACTAGACAGTATTTTGTAATAAATAAAATAAATGTTTATAAGAATTTTTGGCTTTATTTTATGGTATGACCCTGTATAGCTACAAGGTTGGGGCAACGAAAGAAAATGCTTATTGGGACTTCCAAAATAAAATACAAAAATTTCAAAAAAATCTGTCGGTGACTCAAATCCATAAGAAGTGTGCCATGTCCTTTAATTGTACAATTTAATAAGGTAAAGGAATAAATAAATAAATAAATAAATAAATAAATAAATAAATCAATAAAAAATAAATAAATAAATAAATAAACAAATAAATAAATAAATAAATAAATAAATAACTAAATTAATAAATATATAAATGAATGAATAAATGAATAAATAAATAAATAAATATTGGCACACATTACCTACATCTCATAGGTGCTTAAAAAAATGTAAATGAACAAGAGGTATCCTATCTAGGCTGTAAATTTATTTTGCTATAATTAATATTTACTAAACATAATAATATACCAAAAGGTTAAATGCCGTCATAGCAAAGAAACATTGATAAATTTATGTTTTTAGTTTACGGGTTGGTCGTTAGAGAGCATTAAACTAAAAAATAATTTAAAAAAAGTTCTTCATTGCCACATTACGTGACATCGAAATATCTATATCGTATTTTAAAGAAAGCCGAAGAAGAATAACATACAGACAGGTTCACTGTAGTAGAAACATAGGAAACACTTAGGCGAATTGACTTACATTCGATGGACTCGAGCTAGCAAAACAAAACTCGCAAAAACGATGCGATAAATGTGAAGATTTAATTTTGAATTTAAATATTATTTGCTTTCTTGCAGCCGCAGCCATTGCAAATACGTGGTAAGTTCTCTTGGAAACTCGTTTCTTTACTAAAAATAAATAATAATGGACGTTTACGAACTTCGTGAAAAGGTTCAAATTGTAAAATGGTATTTCCAAGGAAAATCATATCGACAAATTCATAAAATTTGGTAATATCTGGTTTCAGCAAGATGGTTGTCCCGCTCACAATGGACGTATTGTTCAAGGATATTTGAACAATACGTTTCCTAACCGTTCGATTCCAAAACGGATAAATACACACAGACCATACAAAACCCAGCTTACCTGGGGCGGTAGTGAGCGATCTCCTGGTCAGTCTCGGAATTTGGTTTGGTATACCCATGGATCCAAGACTGACAATGGAGCCGGCGCAGGAATACATGGTATGACCCCCAGGTTTAATGCTTATGCTTCCCTGGGGAAATATGCCACTATTTTCCAGGCGGAAATATATGCCATTGAACTTTGTCTGCGAGAGAACTTGAGGAGGAGATATAAGGGCAGGGACATTACTATCTTCTCTGATAGTCAAGCGGCCATAAAAGCTTTGGCATCCCAACAAGTCAACTCAAGGTTGGTTTGGAACTGTCTGCAATGCCTCCTAAACCTGCCTAACCACAACAAAGTTACACTTTCCTGGGTGCCAGGACACAGGGGAATACAGGGCAATGAAAATGCAGTCTCCCTGGCCAGGCGAGGCTCCGCAGCAATGTTTGTGGGTCCTGAACCTGTTTTTGAATACCAAAGCCTCGGTTCGTGGCTACATGACTCGGTGGATTCAAACACAACATCAGTCATACTGGAACCACATTCCAAGGCAAAATCACAGTAACTCAATGTTGGACTCACCATCGAAAGCATTGACAAGTGAACTACTAAAACTAAATAGGACTCAGATTAGAATAGTGACAGGATTAATAACCGGACACTGCACCCTAAGAAAGCATATGCACACTATGGGCATCTATAGAGAAGAACCCATTTGCAGACTATGTGACGAAGAGGAAGAGACAGCCTCTCACATCATATATGAGTGCCCTGCACTTACATACTGGAGAACAAATCAAAACCTCATGGTGGACACTAACCACCAGGAGGCTGGAGACCAGAAAAGAACAGTAAAAGGGCTACTACACCTGTCTAAGGTGTCAAACCTTTTTAACTGAAACAAATACACAAGAGATACAACAAGCCCTGTAGGCTGCAGTGTCGAGGCGGACAAAACCTCAACTTGTGTATTTACTTTATCAATCAATCAATCAATCAACCGTTCGATTAGTGGACGTGAAACCATTTTGTGGCCCGCGAGATCACCAGACCTTGCTCCTAATGATTTCTATTTGTGGGGTTATTTAAAAAAATAAGGTGGTCATGATAGGGCTAATAATTTAGAAGAACTTCGAATAAAAATCGAAGAAGCTTTTTAAGCTATCAGCCCTAATATGCTAACAAACGTTAGCCGGGGTTTTTACGATCGTTTGGAATATTGCCTTGCGCAAGAAGGAGGTTTGTTTCAATATTTATTATAATTTCATTTTAGAGTATTTTTTATGTTTATAATTATTTATTTTTTCATTGCGTACTATTTTAATTTTAGAAATGAGTTTTGTGTTTAGAGAACTTACTTTTTATTTTGCTGTGGCAATTAATGAACTGATAAATAAAGCTGTTGGTATTTAATTCCCTATTTATAAATAAAGTATTAAGTATCAACTGTTTTCTCAACAGACTAGACCGCATAAATTTATTTTTCGTCATTTTCAAGCGCGCCTTAAAGCATACAACGCATCCGTCCGAAAGCATATTACAAACTGAGATTCGGTTCGGTTAATCATGCATGCCGACGTTTATCGATCGAAGCGGACAGTAGTAAATTCATCAGTTCCCTGCCTATGTTTCTACTACACTGGACCTGTCTGTATATTTAAAAAAATATTGACCCTACTATACTATAAATTGATTTAGCAATATCTAAAAAAAATATTTTCTATCTAATTTGCAATATAAATTATATTTTGTGGTTGAAAAAGTACAAAAAGAAAGAAAAAAACTTTAGGCTGTATTTTCTTAAAAAAATAATTAAAAAAGTATAGTTTGCTTCAAAGCTTTTATAAAAAAAATGCTATAATTGCTGATTTGTTACAAAAAACCCGTTTATCAATCACCATAAAATCAAAAAGGTTTAAATAAAATGCAAATTTCCTAGGTGTTTTTAACTTTTATTGATTAAATATTTACGCTTTTCCTATCGGTTTCTTTTATAATGCAGAAAGTGGCGATTGAATTTGTTTTGAACTTTCTAAAAAAGCATGCAGATATTTTGAATATTCATAGATTTTTTTGTTATTTTTCATAAATGTTAGAACTGCTAAAACCTATCCTAATACTTAAAACGTAAGTGTCAGCAACGTAATATTGAATGGAAATATCTTTGCCAAAAATTATGCTATAAACGGCTGTTAAGTTATAGTCAGCGTCGTTAGTCTAACCTACCAGAAACATATAGCAAAGTATAAATAATAACAAGTAATTTAACTCTCCCGGTTGCTACATGATTTTCTCAGTGACCTCGAGTCGATCGGTACCCTGAAATGTACCCTGAAATCGTCAGTGCAGTAGAAGCCGTCTAAGCCATAGATAAAAAACAATAAATAAGAAAGTTGAAGCGATAGGTGTAATGTATATCAAGCAGGTTTTTTGGATACTTTTTCCTGCAGATACAAACACACAATGTAGTATCTAGTAAATCACATAAAACATAACCTCGTTATGCCTAATAAGCAATTCAAACCGCTCATGATGTTTGTAAGGTCATTACCGGTAAACATGAGAGCCAACATCTGCTCTCGGCCGATCTGGCTACGCTGTTTCCTACTGGCCTGAAGAAGGTTGTGAAGAAACCAAATAAATGTATATATAATACTGTAAAAATATAAATGTATTGTATCTATCTATTTATAAATAAAGCATTGTTAAATTGGAATTGGTGTAATGTATAATTATGAATATATACAGAGGCGTAGCCAGGTGGGAGCCAGGGGGGGCGACTGCCCCCCCTGCCTCTCTAGACCAGCGCCCCTGCGCCCAAACAAACTTACCGTATATAAAACAGGTATTATTTACAACATACTATGCTGTGCTTTAAACATTTTTTACTTGCTGGTGTAATTTCTGTTCCACAGTGTCAGCGGAGCGGTTATTCTCTTCAAAAGCACTAACACCGCGGAAAAAGCCGCTGAGCGCGGCATCCGTTTGTGGCGGCATTTCTTTTTATTGTGTCGGTATTGGATATATTCCAGAATTGTTTACTTTATTTTTTAATATTGCAAATAGGCAGATTTCAAACGTATGTTATTTATTTCTGGTACTCATATTCTCTTCTTTGTGGTGTTATTTAGTCGTTTATTGTCTATGCAAGGGTAAACTTGTTAAGAGTAAAAATGGATAAAAACAAAAAAAAGTCAGGTGCTCAGTTCAGGAAGGAATATCGTGAAAAAAAATGATGTTAGCGCAACACACAGCTAAAAATTAGAAGATTTTTTCAAAAAAACTGCCGGGTAAGAACATTTTTTTATATTGTCATTATTTTTCCTTTCTGGCCTAAAGTTTCAAATATAGATTTGTTTGTTTATTGTTGTGTGTTTTTTTTTTAATAAAAATGTTTTAAGAAATAGAGCGCCCCTTTAAACGTTGGCCCCCCCCGCCCTGAAAGGTTGACTACGCCACTGAATATATATTATTTAATTGGTCATAATTTTTAATTACGGCAATGATTTTACTGCATGGCACATAAATTTTGCTGTACTTAAGAGATTGAGAGAGAATAGTTTCAACCTTTTGTATATATATATATATATATATATATATATATATATATATATATATATATATATATATATATATATATATATATATATATATATATATATATATATATATATATATATATATATATATATATTATATATATATATATATATATATATATATATATATATATAATATATATATATATATATATATATATATATATATATATATATATATATATATATATATATATATATATATATATAATATATATATATATATATATATATATATATATTGTATTAATATTATATTATTATTATATATATATTATTTTATTATTATTATTATAATATATTATAATAATTATTATATTATTAAATAATTTTATATATTATATATATTTTATATATATATATATAAATTTATATATATAATATTTATATATATATATATATAATTATATTTAAATATTATATTTGTTTAGAATGGTTTTTTTTTTCCCTGTTTGCCTTTCTGTCGCATGTTTGTAATATGTATACAGTAATCTTTGAGTGATCGTTTAAAAATGTGTTTTATGTTGAATTTTAACATGATATTATAAATCTCTATAATAAAATTCTGATGAAGGCCTCATACTAAAAGCCGAAACGTTAATTTTAAAATTATATTTTATTTAGAAAATTTTGTTTTATCTGCCTTTAAACCCAAGAATACTAATATAAAATATATATATATATATATATATATATATATATATATATATATATATATATATATATATATATATATATATATATATATATATATATATATATATATATATATATATATATATATATATATATATATATATATATATATATATATATATATATATATATATATATATATATATATATATATATATATAATAAATAAATAAATACAACAAATATATAACAATATAATTAATGGGTGCAAGTGGGTGGTAAAAATGTGTGATGGATGTACTGAAATACTATTTTGGTGTATTCCTGTTAAAGAATCAAATTTAAAGATTGCAACGTAATGACAGTCTTTCATCCTTAATATCTGTCACATATGACACTAGGCATGCATCACTTAAATAATTAAACCTATGAGTAATGAACTATTACTCACCGTAAAGTAATAGGTGTTATCATCTATTCCAAAATAGTGAATAATGAGCATGTTATTAAACGGTCGTGAAAAAATATTTAATTAAACAGAACATTTAAATCTCTGTAATAGTTTTATTTTAATTTCACTTTTATTTTATTTATGGTTTGATGGAGCCTTAATAAACGAAACATTACTTTTTATCATTAATATAAACTAAACCGAAAGCTAATCGATTGAATTTTTAAAAACTAGTAACAAGCTTTAATATTTGTTTTCACTTTTAAAATTCCGAATAAGTACTAGGCATACTCGTACATTGTGTATTTTCTGTTTTTTTTTGCTAAATTAAAAGTAAAAGATGAAATCGGCAAAAACAGGTAATTAAAACACAAATTCTGTCACTTCATTAAAATAATTTTCCCAACTATTTTATAATTATTCAAACTTTCAAGTATCAAATTTAGCGTACGCCTATGGTCGAGGCTAGAAATTCTCGCTTTAAGGTCCCTCGGCCGATTGCGTTAAAACGGCAAAATTTGACGAAAGTTATGTTACCTGTTTTTATTTATACTTTGCATATAGGATGTAAACTATTTAATTAACCACTTCCGGTTCTTAAAACAACAACAGCCATAAAGTTAATTAAAATATTAAAAAACATACTTTTAATTTTTAGTTTAAATGATCCAATATTACTTTTTTGCGATATTATTTAAAATGCAAATTTCACCCAAAATCAGCTTTTGAAATAGGTTTTTAATTTTTTTTTTCTTTGTATCATATACATGATGTACTTATTAAAATAAAGTCTTTAAATTTTGTATATGTCATTCGAATTTCAAGTTACAATTGTCAAATTCTTTTTCTACCTGTAGATTTCCTATTTCTATAGTGGCTTTTCCTAAAAACAAGCATGTATAGCACTTTTATCAGATCATCAATCGCTTTTTACTCCTTAATATACGCACTTGCTGAAAATTATTTTTTTTTAGCATGGATGCCAAATATAAGGTAAAAATAAAAATTTAAATTCCCACTTCTCAATACAATTAAGTACTTTAGCTAAAAAGTAAAATGTTATAAAAACAGTGATATATATATATATATAATATATATATATATATATATATATATATATATATATATATATATATATATATATATATATATATATATATATATATATATATATATATATATATATATATATATATATATATATATATATATATATATATATATATATATTATATATATACTTTTTTGTAGGAAAGTAAACATATTTAGTTTTTTTTGTATAAAATGTTTTTCTATAAATAAAAAAATAAGTTTTTAAATATTCCAAAAAGCAAGTATTTTGGCGGTACTAAACAGATCATAATTGATAAAATATAGCTTAAAGCCCATCTTGTCCACTCCTTTATATCTAGGTTGTTTTAAACTGTGAAATCGCCACTTGTAGACTTTTCTTTCCCTCCAAACTTTAAAATTTTTAAGTCCTGGATTAATAAACTTGTCTTTTTGTTTTATAACCGTTACTTTAGACACTCATCGTACATTAGTACCTATTCTCCAAGCCTTCATGTTAGTCTATAAGCCATTACACACTGTTTAAAGATAAAATAAATTGGTAGTGAAAAGACATTTTTAAAAGTGAAATGAGGAATTCACAATTCTCCATTCCACTAGGAACACACAGTTCTGTATTTCAAACGGAAATATATGCTTTACTGCACTGTGTAAAAGAAAATAATAGGAGGGCTTATAAAAATAAGCGGATCTGCATAATAACAGACAGCCAAGCGTCACTGGGGGCACTAGTAAACCCCAAGGTAACGTCCAAGCTGACATGGGAATTCTAAAAAGAACTGGAAGTCTTGGGGAACGCAACAGAGTAACTCTCTTGTGGGTACCAGGACACTCGGGAATAGAAGGCAACGAAAAAGCGGATGAGCTAGCGAGACAGGGATCATCCACACCATACTTTGGACCAAAACCTGCCCTTGGAGTGACCAAAACCACAGCACGAGGGCATACCAGGGAATGGATCCGAAACAAACACGAGGAATACTGGGGAAACCTCAGTGGAATTAGACATGGATAAAGCTTCATAAGGGGCCCATCCAAAAAAACGAAGGAAGAACTACTCAGACAAAGTAGGAAAAGACTTCGCATAACGGTAGGATTGCTAACAGGACACGATAGCCTAAGAGGACACCTACACAAGATAGGCTCATACATTGGGGATCCTAGTTGCAGAATGTGCGACGAGGGGGAAGAAACAGCCTACCATATCCTGTGCGAATGTAAAGCATTGAATCACAAAAGACAGGCCTTATTTGGGCAACCGAAAATGAGCCCACAGGAATATATTAACCAACCAGTCTCGGGGTTATACAGACTTGTAGAAGGAACAAGACTAATGGGAGGATTGATTATATGATGTTAAGCCTTGTCGCTGAATTTATTTATTTTATAAAAAAAAACATATATTTTTTAAAATTACTTATGTCAGGAATAAGTTACACATTTTATTCTGGTTTATCTACGCAGATAAATCTCACTTGTATTGTAATAAATTGATGGCTTTAATTTATTTAAAAGTTTATTTACTTCTTTTTGGGGCATGTAAATAAAAGCTTGTTTTTAAAAATGTGTTTTTTCCATTGATTTATTTTTTAGTTATGGCTGAACATGTTTCTAAGTCTGTTTACCACCAAACTACCCCTTACTTTTGCAGAGTTATAACTCTATAAAACTGGTATTCTATTTTCCGCTATTTTGAATGTTTTGCCCTTAATCCTTTTTATTTAATATCCATATCATGGGGGTGCATAAGAATATAGTTCACCAACTTTGAAAGTACTTCATATTTTGATTTAGAGTGACATCTTTTAATTTTTTGTATTCTTTTCACCAAACCGTTTCATTTGATATCCATATCATGATGGTACATTAAAAAGAACATAGTTCACCATCTTTTTGGCAGTTTGCCATCTTAGGTTTAAAGTAACGTTATTTTATTTTTTCTATTCTTCTCAGCCAACCCTTTTATTTAATACCCATATCAGGAATGTGCATTAAAAATAACTAGTCCGCCATTTTTGGCGGTCAGCCATATTGGATTTAGAATGACGTCACTTAGCTAATCATGCATCGTCATCCAATCTTATTGTGTTTTTGCAAAATTTCAGCTAAATTGGATAAAGAAAACTACTTTAGTTGCAAGATTTGAGTCAAACAAACATACAACATACAAAAAGCATTGAAAGTTAAACAATAAATATTTGTAATAAATAACTTTATCGGTGTCGTAGCTCTGCAAGATTTTGTGATACCTTATAGTGGTTAATTATATACAAAGCTTTTAAGAGTCGTTTTACGTGGTTTCTATTTTCGCAGAGATATATGTTTATTAAAGCCTGGTAAAAAATATCCCAATATCAAAAATAATTTGGTCTGTTACAAATATATGTATACATCGCTAATCCCAGCCACACACTGAGGAAATCCTCAAAGAAAAAAGTATGCAGGAAGTGCAGGAGGCCTGCACAGCCCGGAGAACAAAGACGTTCGCTCACACACACATTTCGGAAATTTTTAAGGTCAGGCCAGCCCAGTTTTTCTTTAAAGATTTCTTCAATGTGTGTGGGTGTAATAACGTTTCATATGCGTTGACTCTATAACCTAAGCAGTAATTAAAGATGATTCCTGTCTTCTTGCATCAGATGTGGTTCTCGTTTGAGAACCATTTCTTAAAATATATCTCATGCTGTAATTGCTTCCTGTTCGATGAATAAAGGTAGTCTTATCTGATGAACAGCATAGTGCTAATCTAAAGCTGTCTCGAAACGTTTTTGACATAAAGCCGTAGATGATAGGGTTTATACAGCTAAAAAAGAAACAAGACTTATATATACATATCGGTTTTAATATTTCAGGTTTAAATGCGTAGAAATATTTTTTATTTTTATTAAAATTATATACCTGACAACGTATTTATTAATACAACTGTCAATCTTAAAAGACCCCGCAAAATCCTTTTGGGTTTTGGCCACTTTTTTAAAACTTTGCAAACCTTCAGTTCTTAACACACTAATCAAACGTCTCGATGGGCACGAAACCTGATAATCCCGCCAATCTTCTCAAAATCACCTCCAAAACCCCTGACGATGTATTTGACTATTTTGGTAAATTGCCTTACAAAAATATTTAATACTCTAGTCGAACCGCTAGCCACCCACACACTCATTAAATTTAAGCTTGACATCCCCAACACATTCAACTACTCCCCTCCGCCATTCGTTCAACCTTCCCATCACCGACCAAAGCATGACATGTGACTTTTCTCTGTGTACGGGTTGTGAAACCGTTTCATCGTGAATTCCGTAACACAACCACCCAAACGATCACAACCTAATACCCTTCAACTCCAACAAGTGAACTTCCATCCCCCACTCCATTCCAAAGCCTGCCATGTAACTTCTTTCTGCCTACTGGTTGTGAAACCGTTTGATCATGAATTACAGCTCACCGTCTCTTAACGATCACTAGCCAATACCCTTCGACCCCAACAATTAGACCTTCACCGCCACCCTCGCCGTTTTTGCCACTAAATGGACACACACATGAGACAGAATTCACGATCAAACGGTTTAGCAATCCTTGAGCAGAAAAAAATCACATGGCAGGCAGGCTTTGGTACAGGGTATTGTTAATTATTGTGGTCGAAGGCTATTAGGTAGTGATTGTTTTGTTGACCGTGTGATAGAATTTATGAACAAACGGTTTAACAACCAGTAATCAGGAAATAATCATATGACAGGCTTTGGTATGGGGTGAAGTTGGGTGATGGGGTGGGGGTTTAAATTTGGGTGTCGAAAGTTATTTGGTAGTAATCATTTAGGTGGCTGTGAAGGGTGTCAGGCTTAACTATAGGGAAGACAAACTGTGGATGCCATAAACCAAGTTTTAAATATTGCTAGAGATGCCGCAGCCTACTCACATGCCCATCGGAGATTGTGTGCTATGATCACACTGGATGTCAAAAACGCTTTCAACAGCGCATCGTGGCAACTTATCCTCGAAGAGCTAAGAAAAAGAAAAATCGACGAAAGTCTTATCAGTATTATATCGTCGTATCTCTCTGAGAGAGAAATAATATTGGAAGCGGAAGAGACTACCAAAAGTGTAAGAGTCAACAGTGGCGTCCCACAGGGGTCAGTTCTTGGACCAACTCTGTGGAACATATTGTACGACGGCCTGCTTCAAATGGACATGCCCAAGGGGACAACGCTTATCGGATTTGCGGACGACGTAGCCATGGTTGTAACAGCAAAAACTGAGGACGTTCTAATAAACACCGTAAATACAGGGCTGCAGCGCATAACAAACTGGATTGATGGCAGACAACTAAAGCTGGCGCCAGAAAAACAGAGGCTGTGCTTTTGACCACCAAACGAAAGATAGGCCAATTGCTTTTAACATACAAGGTACAACGGTTAATCTTAGCCAATCAATAAAATACCTTGGAGTGTGGCTAGACACAAAACTAACTTTGCCAAACACATCAAAATGGCAATTGAAAAGGCTGAGAAAACTGCAACAGCACTAGCATGGCTTATGCCAAAGATTGGAGGCCCCAGATCATCAAGAAAAAGAAGCTTGTCAAGTGTTGTACACTCCCAGATCCTGTACGGCTCGCCAGCTTGGCACACAGTAGTGGAAAACAAAAAACTCCTGCAGAAACTAACCCAGTTACAAAGAACTATATCAATTAGAATATGCAGTGGCTATAAAACAATATCAACTGAAGGAGTGGGTGTCATTGCGGGACTCGCACCCATCGAATTTCAAATAAAAGAGCGAAGAGAAAAATACCTCGAGTCACTAAAGAAATAGCCAGATCGAACCTCATCAATAGGTGGCAACAAAAATGGGAAAACGGAACTTATGGGCGATGGACATATAAACTAATACCCAACATTCAGAGGTGGGTTAATAGACCCTTTGGTGAAGTGGACTATTTTCTGACGCAGGCACTGTCGGGCCACGGCTGCTTCCAAAAGTATCTATACAATAAAAAAATAACAACCACAAGCAACTGCAGATACTGCTGTCAGGAAGATGATGCGGAGCATACACTGTTCAACTGTCTTAGATGGAAGAAGCAAGAATAGGCTACCTGCGTGAGACGGAAAACCCTTCACAGCCGATAATATGATGGAGAGTCTAACAAAGGGCGAGCAAACGTGGAATCATGCATATCGAGCTATAAGGGCTATAATCGAAACCAAAGAGGCAGAGAGCAGAGGATAAAATACTGGAAAAAAACAAAACAAAAATGATCATTGTAACGTACATAGTCCATAAACCTAGAAAGAAATAGTACTCAAAATAAAAGGCCGCATATTATGCTGAAGTTATGCGCAAGCGGTTTCCAACATAATATGCTTTGGTGCAGTAGGGGAAGGGTTTAGTGGGTCGGCTGCGACCGGAGTCCCACACTACCCAAAGCGCTAGATCATCAAAGCTCTGGGTGTGCTCAGATATGCATTCCTAATCCCTACTAAAAAAAAAAAAAAAGGCTTAACTATAGTGATTGTGTAGGTTCGACACACGACTGTGTAGGTTCGACTGACTGACTTTGATGGTGATTTTTTAGGAGAGGAAGAGTTGGATGGGGTTTTGATCAGCGTGTTAATAACTATTGGCCAAAACTCATTTTTAATAAGGATTGTGTGGGTACTTTACTTTATTAGTATGCTCCTGGCACTGTGCTTGCTTTTGAAATATACTTGTTGACCAAAAATTGATCATTAACCAAAGATCAATTTTTGGTTAAAGCTAAAGCGGAAAATTTTAATAAACAGATAAACTCAGAAATTTTAGTAAAGAACTGACTAAGAGTATGCAATTTAAAAATCATATTTTATACTCTATATACTTTTTTATATAATAAACATGATGTCTTGAAGATATTTGTATTATGTCGGTGTCAAACACTGAAATCAGCCCATTCCTGAAATAACTAGTCAGTACATGTTCTGTCGGCAAACAGCGTAATAGAGTTATTATTACGGTTTTTGACTAACTATTTAATAATTTCCTGTAATGCCCGTAAAAAAGTAACTAATTTAATAAAAATATTAAAAAAAAATGTTTTTTTATGCTCAATTTTTCTTAAACTTTTAAAGAATACTGATAAATACGATCATGACTTCTACAATCTAACATAAATAATATCATTTCCTACAACGAAAAACAATTTATAAAATATGTTTTATAAATTAAACATATTTAACTAAAAAAAAAACAACTTACCTATTAAAATATGACATGAGGTGAAAAGCAGTCAACATATACTTAAGTAACCCAATTCTCTGATTTGGCAAAACTCCATAAGCAGTTAGAATGTTGTCAATAAGTATGGGGCTCCAACAAA